>LWCB01008361.1:0-13300 GCA_001630525.1 Coelastrella sp. M60 | reverse complement strand
CCTCCGTATCAACATGCTTTGCCTCTGCCTGAAAAGAGCCTTTAGCACAAAGACACAGATCATCTTGCAGCATCTTGTTTTCCCTGCAATAAGTCTCAAGAGGTGCTTGCAGGGGCCTCAACGCGTGCTGTCGACCCATGTGTTAATTACTTGAACGCCTGCTGAGGGGTTTGCATGTTGCCAGTGACTTCCAGCTTGAAGTCGGTGCCAGACTGCCACTTGTACTGCTGATTGGCCAGCTGCAACACGGCCTGCAATAAAGCAAGAACCAGACTTCAAACTCAAAATCATGGCAATGTTCCCCTTTCATGAGCTGAGCTCAGCTACGCAACATTGTCAGTGGGTTTACTCTCATTGCTGGTTGTGCACCAGTGTAAAGCTGTGTGCATACAGATATATGGCACAAATACAGTATGATGTCGCGGCATTATGTCCTATCAACACAGCCTCTGAGCATGGCACCTGCAGCTTACGGGGACTTGCACATATCGACAAATATAAGCACACCAACAGTGCACCTTCTACCGAGGTCAACCATCACTGTACAGGAGTCAGCCATACCTTGTAAGCAGCCTTGCTTCCAAGTGGTAACTCCACAGCTGCCTGCCATACATGCCCCTCACGCCACTTCAGCTTCACAGCCTTCTGAAGGTCCCAGGCACCCAACCCAGGGTGATCACCAACCAACCACAAGCGCTCACCAGGCTTGGTCTGACAATGGAAGCTGAACCCAACCTGATGCAGTCGCAGGAAGATATGCAGCAGTAAGCACGTGCCAACCAGCAGGTGATCCTTCAATTATTATCCCTTTTGCCCGCCATTAATTCATCTCATCCCTTCAATTAGCCAAAATCAAATAAACGCAAGCAAATAAACGAGGACCAGTATTTGAACACATTTACAGAACAACAGCACTTACCATAGCAGTTGCTGGTGTTGCCTCCTGAGCAGGTTCAGATGCAGAAGCTTCTGATGTAGTAGTTGCCTGTCCCTCACTTTTGACATCACCAGCAAAGCTGCTCTCACTGCTACTGATAACACAGGTCTCCTCAGCAAGCTCCTCAGGTTCAGTCACATGAAGGCCCCTGCATGCAGACACCAACAGGATCTCAGATTAGCTGCCTTCAGGCTGATATCCGTCAAAAAACTGCTGCCTTCAGGCTGATATCCGTCAAAAACACGAGATCCAGCCTGTGTACACTGCACCAACCCTGTATATACCACCAGCATCATGCAGACACCAGCAGTACACCACTCGGTGTACCAGAATGCTGGTTGTGCATATGAGGACAGCATGGTATCCAGCAGTATACCTACTGCTGAAGCTTCTATCACCTATTGCTCATAGGCTATTAGTAGCCATGCACATAGCAGTACTGCAGGAGAGCACTGGTAACTCTCACAGCCCATGCATTGAACCAGCCATCCGTCTTGTTACCGACCTGTCCGCTTCAGCAACTGCCTGCACCTCCTGCCACATCTGATCTACCAGTTCTTCGTCATAAGGCAATTCTAGCTCGAGGCTTTTGCTAACCTCCAGCTTGCAGGGCGATGCTAACGGGTCAGGCATGTAGAAGTATCGAGGCTGCTTTCCATTAGGTGCCTGAGCCCAATACACCTGGACCACTTTCAACTGCTCTCTGGGAATTACTCGCTGTAGTGCGCTGGCTTCTTCAGAGACTGCAGGAAGGGTATCTTGATCACTAGTGTATTCACAAAGTGCAGACTGCTGTTGAGAATTGTTTGACGTCACCTCCGTGCTTTCAACAGCAACAGCTGCATCCTGTACTGCTGAAGTCAGAGGCTCCTGCAATGACGGCTCTACTTGCACCAGGGCATCAGCAACAAGGCCCCAACCCAGGACACTCTTACTGCTACTAGCCGCTGTGTTGCTCACTACTTCTGCAATTGCTGCATGCTCTACGCTGCTCTCCAGAGCTACATTCTCAGAGGTGGCTTGAGGCACTTCCACTACCAGCGATTGCTGCTGCTGGTGTTGCTGCTCTTGGACCGGCTCTGTTGCTGAGGTCGCTGTTGCAAATCTGAATGTTATGATGCCGTCGCTGCTGTCATCGTTGTCAGAGTCAGATATGGCATCAGACGATGCTTCTGGCTCTGTGTCAACCAAAGTCCTGCCTGCTGTGTCCGCTGAAGGTGGCCAATCTGTTGCCAGCAGATGCTGTGAAACTGCCTTGTCCAACCCAAGTGCCTTGGCAATCCTCAGACGTTCCTGCAAGTGGAGAAGTTGCCAAACAGTAGACACCAATGAAGCCATCAGACTCGTTTATCATCCATCATGCTGATTGCATATTCTATCTATGATCACCAACCAATACGCCAACAAGGGTGCCAATCCTTCTGTCTGTCGACTATCTAGTTCGAGTAAGTGTCTGAGTTCAGAAATGAGTTTGAATGTTGCACCACAACCTGCTTCACGGTCAGTTGCTGTTGCTGTGCATGCAACTTCTGAACATATGCATGTCACATGCCACATATACCGTGACCAATGTAAAGGAACATGGTACAATGGCCCAACAGGTTGCGGATTCCAGCTTTGAAACACTGACCTACCTGACTTTGTTGCAGCTCGTAAGTCAGGTCTGTATCTGATAATGGAACTTCAAGCTGTTGCTCTGTGTGCACCACTGGCTGCGCTGTCGCTGCAGCTGGCTGCAGTTCAGCATCTGCCTGGTCTAGCTTCGGCTTGGACAGGCGGTATCGTAGCACCTGACATGTGCCGGTAAAGACAAATGGTGAGGATCCGGCACTAGGGGTCCTGGCAGAAACAGTCAAGCTGGCTAAACATGAAGTGGGTCTGCTAGTAGGTGGTAGCGTACATTCTTGCAGTGACATAACAAAAAAATGACTGCTTTATGCATTACAGCTATTGACTGGTGGGCGACAAGCAAGCGGGGGCTGGCTTCGGCATTCAGGACAATCGCGGTAAAAGACAGCACCGTGGAACTTGGTGCTGCACCGAGTTGAGCAGCATGTACATCAGGTGACAACATCTGCAGACAATCAATGCTAATGAATAATGAAGCATGCATCGGAGTATGCAAAGTTGGGTCACTCGATTGCGCAGCGCCAGCGGCATTCGCACACCAGCAATTTCAGCACATGCAGTTCGGTGAACACAAACATTACCTGTTTTCTACGAGTATACTTCTCGAATCTTTGCCTCCCAGAAGCCATGGTTCCCTTCCAATTGCTGGCAGTAGGACGCGCTGCGGAGCTTGCAGCAACACTCCGCAGCCCCGACGGTAACGTGAACATCTTCAAGGTATAAAAACTGGATGAGACAACACAGGATAGAGCATGCACGCTCTGACAGTGATGCTTGAAAGCTGGGAACTGTCGAAAGAGGTTGCCTGTCCGTAAAGAGTCTTTGAAAGCCAGTGGTCGGTATTCTTATTGCGAGAAGACAACGTTGGTATTATCCGGCTTTACAAAGCAACAGCGGTGCGTTGCAAGTGGCCAACGCAGGAAAATCCAAGGGTTCTGTCATTAACTCTACTGAGCAGCTGGGTGAGGACACCTAGCTCGCTCCGAGCAGCAGATGTGTGTCACTCCGGGTACTCAAATATTTAAAAAGATGCTCGAGAAACAGACGCAGCTGCTGGGGTCTGTATTTTGCATGCCATATTCAGTCCAGTGTTTGGTATCACAGCAGTTCTTACATTCCCCCTTGAAAAGCTGACCATGTCAACCACTCTGCAATGAGTTGGTGCCCTTGTTGATGCCCCTTGCTACTCAGGTTCAGGTACAAGCACAACTGGTCACTTCACAAAGCACCAATCAGATCAGTGAGGCCGCCTCAGTGCAGTGCACGAGTATTGTTTTCACAGCAGATGGTGCTGCGGTGCCATCGGATGCACACTTCATTCACAGCTATGCCCTCTCCTTTGGCCAACCAACACCTGTTAAACCTCTTGGTCCATGTATGACCCAAATTGCAGCTGCGGTCTGCCCCTGCTCTCAACACTAAACATGGTGTCCTTTTGTACTGTTGACCCCTGGTGTCTGCTTTTTCTGCTCGCAACAGGCCCCTTGTCATAACTGCCAGCTGCTGCCTCTTGCCTGGAAACATCCCCTGCAGCTGGCATGCCCTCAACATCTCTGCTGTCAGACTGCTGCAAGCCAGTGTCACCAACAGAGCCGCTTGCACTTGCTGATGCACCACCCAGCTGCCCATCCCCGGCAGCTGCAGCAGCCAGGTTGTTATCACTGTTGCCTCCTGCAAGAGATGTCAGCCAATCAGGCACCTGCTGCCCTCCGGCCCGCAGCACTGCAACAAGGGACGCTACAGTGGACCCATCACTGGGTGAAACTAGCGTGACTGCTACGCCGGGCCTGCCTGCACGGCCTGTCCGTCCTAAGCGCCTTGCATACTCTGCCAGGCTCAAAGCAACATCATAGTTGATGACCTGAGCCACATCTGGGAGGTCTAAGCCACGATAAGCTATTCCGCAAGCTACCAGTACCTGCAGGGCGGAGCAGAGCATATCACGTCAGCAAACCTTTGCTGATGCTGAGCCCCTGGCAATGTCGCTCCTGTAGCTCACAGGCAGCTGACAGCCGCCTGACTGCAGGATGGACTAGTCATCTACTGCCATCGTCTAAGCCTCTTCTAACATGACAAGAGGCACAGGCACAGATGCTGTAGCACTTGGAGATAGCAGGCAACATCTACAAGCGCAAGCAGTGAACCAGACCTGGGTAACGCCATACTTGAAGCACTGCAGAGCTTCGTCCCTTTGAGTTTGGCTCCGGGCGTAATGCAACACACCAGCAGAGATACCAGCAGCCTCAAGCTGCTTCCATATGCTTTCAGCTGTGGAGTGTGAATTTGTAAACACTAACACAAGACCTCCAGCAGCACCTGCCCCTGCTGACAGCAGCCGAAGCAGAAACCGGACCTTCAACTGTTCTGCAACTCCCAGGAACCGCTGTGTCACACTTGGCGGTATGGCTGAAGCAGCAGCTGCTGCAGATGCCGCCAGAGCTGCCGAAGGATTTGCCAGCAAAGATGCCAGTGCTGCCTGGCTGAAAGGCATTGCCGCTGTTACTGCTGGTAGAGATATAACCTCCTGCTGTTGTTCCTGCTGGTTGGGTAACTGCCATGCGGCTCTAATGACAACAGCAGATGGCTGCAGCACGTCTGCAGCTGCTGCTAGCAACTGCTGCAGAAGCAGGGCGCTGCTGCCCGTAGCTATGGTCTGGCGCCTCTGATAGTCTGGTAATGTGGGATGATGCAGGACTTGCCGTGTAGAAGACATCAGGAGAGGACCCATAAGCTCATCCACATCCTCAAGAACCTGAATGCAGAAACATGCAAAGTGTGAACTTCATGCCCGCAACAACGGCATTGAGTGTCAGCTGCATCAACCATAGCTGAACCTTGCAGAACACCTTGAACTAGCAAGAGCCTTTGAGCTGAGCTTCCATCATGGGTGTGATGATAAGCAGGTGCTCACTGGACATTTGTCAGTGCAGGTGTAATAGGCATGCCAGATCTAAGGATTGACTCAAAAGAGCCATGTTGCTTCAAGCACACAAAAGACATCATTTTACGTACGGTGGTGGCTGGTCACAAACTACATGGCTATGACATCACAAAGTGCAGTTTACCAAGCCACCCTGCTGACTCATTTGCATTCTAATCATCATAGTCACCACCCCATCCCAACATGACAACCATAAGTGGCAAGGCAGCTCGGCAGTCAGCTTTCCAAAGCAAGAAAGCGGATACTGTGTCACAACGCACCAAGTGTTTCACCCTGGCCAAACTCAAGGTTTTCTTCTCTAGAAGGTCCATTAGTCGTCCAGGTGTACACACTAGTATATCAGCTCCACGTCGCAGGTCAATCACCTAATGATCATCAACAAGGCAACAAGCACAGTGAACAACCCACAGGACACACGACTGGCAGTGCAGTTCAGTGCAGTAGTCTGATAACACATTAGCGCAGTAGAAACATCAGATGGTCACACTGCCTCGCGGCCTTGTTTCTGCACCTACTTGTTGTGCAAGCTCTGCACCGCCAGTCACACACTTCACAATCAAGTGCGTTCCTGCAGCTAACCTAGCGCCTTCAGCAGCTAGCTGAGCTGCCAGCTCCCTGCTGGGGCAGATTATGAGCGCCAGAGGCATGGCTTTGTTCTTCCTGAGGCTTCTCGGGGTTGATAGCACCCTGCAAGTCACTGCTAGCAGTGCTCCTGTACTAGTCCCTGCACCTGGAGGTCCTGCTGCTAACACATCATGGCCTCTGAGGACTGCAGGAACCATGTGCCTGCGGTGATAGCGCAAGAATGCACCACACATATGCTGTGACGTAAGCTCAAGTATGATACTTGATCCATTACCGGCAGAACGGCATGCAGGACATGTTTCATGAGCGGTGATTGTGTCAATTACGTTGTTGAGCAGCACTGATGCATGCAACTGCTCTTACAGATTGCACTTGGTGCAGGGGTGTTCTCATCATCGGTCAAATCTCAATGCCTATCCCTCTGAGCCACTGTATGCATTGCCATGTGGCGCATAAACATTACCAATGTTACTATTACCACTCTCAACAACATGCAGCTGTCAGCGCTGCAAATACTGTCAGCTGCTGACTTGCCCTCAAGCAAAGGCTGCAGCATGTTCAGTGCAGGTGCTCTCGAAGTATCGAACCCTCACCCTTGCACAGGCGTAGGCCGGTTGATGCGCATTGCTCTCAGGTTTGCAGCAACAATCTGCCGCATCTTTCCTGGACCCTTATTGAAAGACTCTGCCACAGGGGGTTTGGCTACTTCTTGGGGGCAGGTCACCTGCCAGAGCAACAAGCCACTTGTCGCTTGCAGAACATAGGCATTGCTCAGGAGAAGGTATGGCCCCTTCTTTTGTGTCACTCTCTATGCAGGCGGTGTGAAAAGGTGTTTGTGCAAGCCAGATTGTGCACATGGCTTAGCTCTGAAGCCAAGCCCCAGCCAATGGTCAGCCAATGCATAACCATTGCTGAGACACAGCAGACTCTTGGCCCTGATGCGCACCATCTGCTGTTCTGAGACCAGCAGCGTGGCTTAGTAAAGTGTACCTTGCTTGCTGTTCCCGCATGGGTGTGAATGTGTCTCAATGTGCTCTGGCTGATCCTTGTGCTGGCAGCATACTCGGCTTGCATCTGCTGCACGTACCTGTACCGTCAGTTGGTCAAAAGCAGCCATCCTTGTGTCAGAGTCATCAAGTACAGCTGCCCGTCTCCGCGTAGCTGGTTGCTCCACAGATTGATGCTGTTGCTCCTGAACATATGATATGCTTGGTCTGGCTAACAAGTGGTTTTGGCGCTGTCGTAAGTGCTGCAACCGCTGCTGTTGCTGCTGCTGCTGCTGCTGCATGATGGAATGTTCTGTGGCTCCATCTTGCTGGTCTGGCAGCTGATGCACAGGCTGTTGGGGAGGGCCAGTCCTACAGACCAGAAGTACAAGTGTGCACATTACCTGCAGCACAACTGATCGACACTATGCTGCATACTACCATGTGTCAGTCCCTGGGCGGCGTATCCCTTACCAACCAAAGGAGCCTGACTGCAGGGAAGATAGCAGGACCATGAGGCCCGTAACTTACCCTAAGCCTTGAAAGCTTGCAGATGCTGCCGATTGGGACTTGAAAACGTAATTGAGCCGAAGTTTTGGCTGCCTGACCCTGGCAATGACTGTTGAAGGCCGCAGGCGCCCTTCTACCATCGCATAGTCCATATGGCCCCGGACAGCCCGATCCACGCTATATCTTCACTAGTATACAGTCCTCATACTGTAGTTATTTGATGTAGAAGTATGTGGTATCGCTCAACCCGTCAACGGGAGATTGCGCACTACATTTCAATACCCAGTGCTCCTGGTTGTTCATTCACCAATGCCACCATTGTGATAGGGACTGACTGTTTCGCGCACAAAATCGCGACCCTGGCAAGGCAGGAGCCCTTGACTCACTTTGAGACTACACGCAGAGCTGTGTGCTGGGCTGCAGGGTGCTTCTAGCTAGTGCCTACCAACGTCGGCAGTGTCCCTTGCATCACATGGAAAAGAACAACGTAATGCTTCTTGGTCGGGTGTGCCACTAGCACTTCTTGTCCCCTGACGCAGCCTCTCCGGGACCGACTGGCCAGCTTCTGTTGCTGAGTTACTCTTACTGGGGCCCACCAGAGCGTTGGTCCACACCGCAGGTAGTTGCCCAGACACTCAATCACTGTGTGATTTCAAAGTTACGACACACAGGGATTTTTAGTGGGAGAGATTCCCCGGGCAAGCCATAGCCAGAGCACATCTGTAAACAAATCAAACAAACAAGTTAACACACTCGGGCCATACGGCCCTTGGGCGATGATTCCCTGATCTGCAAACAAGTTAGCCATGCAACCAAAAAAAATGCCTGATACAGCTGAATGATGTGCACTGGGGCCGCCACCCAGAGCTGTGTCATCAACACGTGGAGTTGTGCCTCTGAACCCAAGCACTGTCCAAAGCCAACTTCAAATTACCTGGGAAAAACGCAGATAATGTAACCCAAGTTTGGCAGTTTGAATACAACACGCCGACAACAGGTTGCTAGGCATGAAAACAGCATGGATGCAGTATATACTATGCCCTCTATTTGCCCAGTGCGCAGCAGCCATGTCCAGCGTTAGTGGACCTAGTCCAACATTGGCTGATACCTGTGTCACATGCAGGCTTGCATCCCCATGCCTTCATCACACAACAACCTGCTTCTAAATCCTGTGATGCTCATGTGATGCGCACGTGGCCCATCAGCCCTCACACAAGTCCACAGCCAAGACCGTGACAGCATCATGCTGTCAGTACACCCTGCTGTAATATTGCTGATATGTTTGCAGAACGAGAATCACCGCTGTCAGGCACATATGTAGAATTATGATAACATGACATCAGCTACAATACTCCATACAATGACTACAAACAACCACCATCAGCACCAGATTTGACCTGATAAGAGCTCTAGCCTGGACCTTGTCAAAAGGACAGGTTGGCACAAGCACACAGGCAGCAGGCACAACATGATCATGCTGCTGGGGCTTGTTATGAGTATGCAGGTCTCCTCATCTTGTTCCGCAACATGACGACTCGCTGCGGCAGACCAACGTCCCCTCCCCGCAGGACAGAAAGTCGTTCAGTGGCGGTGCATGAAAGGACCCCGATATAACACAGGCCCACTACCTCAAATAAGCAACAAGGGCAAACAATCTCCAGCACAAACCAGCAAGCATGTTGATTCTGTCGGTGGTCCACCATCGGCAATGAAGCAGAAACACAATCCAAGCCTGCATCGCTGATACAAATTTGCACACCGTATCTGAGGTTTATGTAATCTCAGGTCCGCAGTCAAGGCCCCTGCAGTGTTGTGTAGCAATGCAGATAATACTAGTAATGACTACTGCTTGAAGCCATAGCAGCTATGCAGCTGCTAGACAATGCGAACGATAAAAGCAGACTAGATCCATCAACCGGATGCCATCATCGACTGTGATTTCTTGCTGGTGGCATGTAGCAATGCAGATAACACTAGTAATAACTACTGCTTACAGCCATAGCAGCTATGCAGCTGCTAGACAATGCGGACGACAAAAGCAGACTAGATCCATCAACCAGATGCCATCATCGACTGTGATCTCTTGCTGGTGGCACGACCTTCTGGCAGCACTACAGCAACATGACGCATTTACAAAAGTAGTCAAAGTAGGTACAAACTTTCAAACAGATGCCTGACAAAGAATATCACTCATACTTGCATCACAGAACTAGAGTATCTCAACACAATACCATGGTCACTATTCGACCAAACCTTTCCCAAGACAATGCCGTATTAGCTGATACACAGCATGTCAACGTTAGTGTTGATATCTATGAGTCATACATGACCCGCCTGATCCACATGACTCGCCTGAACGGCACAATTGCCAGTGTAGCACTTCCCGCACATCAATCTGGATGGGACGAGAGAAGAATGTGCAATGATGATGCGATCACAATGATCAGCTGATCTTGATACTCGCTGTATGCAATGCCGACCTCCAAGCCAAACCACCAGCATCCTCATGGCAAGCGACAGGGACAAGTATGTGAAATAACGCAAGACAACAACACGCATTGCTGCTGCACTCCAACATGCAGAGTATATTTGGAACTTTGGAAGTTCCTTATATGCAGAAGATAAACACTGAAAGCACCACACACAGACTTTCTGCGATTGAGTATTGACAGCTCGTGAAATATGCAAACATGTTCATCGAACCAAGAGTAGGCCCATGAAGCCTGAAAGCGGCAGCTGAGGAAACCAATCTGCAGGTAATAGGATATTAGCAAACAATATGTCACAGGGACAGGCAGCTGTCACTGGTGCAGGAAAACGAATCACAACAGAATATCAGCTCAGCATATCCTTGACCCTGTTGCACCACAGTTTGACAATACCAAGGCCTTGAGTTTCCAGTAGAAAAAGCAGCATCAAATCAATTGATGCATGTAGCCTTTTGCGTTAATACTGCACTTATTCATTATAAACCGTTGTGTAGGGGCAATGCCAACACGGCCAAGATGGCATCAGCAGACTATCCAAACACGTGCACAACACACAAGACTTGTGGCACAAGACTTGTAGCGTATGAATCAAGCTTGATTCACTGAAGCCCCTGAGGCTGTGTACTGCCATGTCACACACTGCACCCATCTTTGTCACACAGCTGCTGTATGCATGCAGATGCATGCATGCGATGGTCAACTGGCAAGCTGGGCACTCAATACCCTGGCACAAAAGAAGCTTCTCAACTCAAAGCTGCAAGTGTTGGCACCAATAGCACAACCCGACGGTGCAATCAACAGGTAATGGAGACAGCAAGCAAGATGACAACCATTGTGCCCTTCACAAGTGAAGATTGCTGACAGCCATTGTCTTACTGCGCTGATGCAGGCTGCATACCGCTAAGGCATCATTGAATACAAACAAGCCATAGACTACCCCTCACCGAAGAATAGTCCATCAACAAGGCAAGATTGATGCAGGACAGACAGGTTGCTGTGTCAAACCATCTTGACTTGGGCATGTCTCCAATCGAAGGTCCACAAACCCGTGCCAACAGAACGTTGAAGATTGATTAAAAGTAGATGAAACAAACCAAAGCTGAGCAGAGACCCACCCCAAGGGCTGATATGGATTCTCAGTGCCCTTTACAGCATACAGTGGCACTGTAGATCAAACAAACCGCTACAAGGTGGATAGGCGAGCCATCATTGGCTACTACAAGAAGGTTCATTGCGACATGG
Source organism: Coelastrella sp. M60 (assembly GCA_001630525.1). Taxonomy (NCBI): domain Eukaryota; kingdom Viridiplantae; phylum Chlorophyta; class Chlorophyceae; order Sphaeropleales; family Scenedesmaceae; genus Coelastrella; species Coelastrella sp. M60. The sequence goes on along the minus strand of LWCB01008361.1, from coordinate 1,981 downwards.
AGATGCGATTGGGGTGTTGAGGACCGACCTCCCATTCCCCGTTGCAGTTAAGATTACTGCAAGACAAGTGAGCCCGTCAATCTCAACCTGACCTGGTCTGAAACACCCTGCAAATTAGGCACACCACCAACACCAAGGGACAACCAGCAGAGGGTTGCCTGCGCTGTAGCCATTACTGCAGCTATCATTGCTATACATGAGTGATATGTCCAACACCATTGGCAAACCTTGCTTCAGCATGTCAGACTCTTGCATGTGATTTTCTAAGAGACCACCAGCAATCAAAGGCCACACCCAGCCCCTGGTCAGTAGAACTGTCTGGGAGTCCAGTTGTCCATAGTATCCCTTTGTGAGGCACCAAGGCTGCCAGCATGGTGGGTGCTACGGCAATTCCCAGAAAGCAACTGTCACGACAGACACAACACGTCAGGGATCTGTTCATGATGTGCACTTTCATGCTCAATAGCCACATACTCACAGACCCAGGCAACAGACCATGGCATCTGTTGCATACATGTGGACACATTTGCAGGACCTTAGTTCGCCTGGAGGGGCCTAAGCGTGCTGGTGACCTCTTCACCGCCTTCAGCAATGGTGTGCTTGTCCCGCTGGTGCTCAGGCTGTTTTGTAGACAGGGCAGCAAGTCGCTTGGCAAGATCCAACCGGTGAGCTGCTACCTGCACTGCTTGCTCTGCCTGTTGCAGCGCCATCTGCTGTTTGGCCCCGTCACATTCCAGGGTGCAAGTATCCAGTGCCACGTGGAGACGATGGTGTGCGTCCTTGATCGACTGCTGGCACAGATGTAGTGCCAGACTGGCATCAGTCACCTGTGCAGCAGACAAGGCAACCCAGAGAGGCTCGAAGCGTAGTTACGGACGTCTAAAGCAGAATACATGTAAGTGCTGTATCACAATGTGCAATAACCATGCAAAAACATGGGCCATTGCGGATATTCTGTCGAGCAGTGCACACCCCACTTGCACAACCTGCGTAAGCTCGTCGTGCAGGTGCAGAATGCAAAACGGTGCTTGGTTACACTGAATTAAGCTCACCAGGCGCTGCTGTAGGGTTGAGAGCCACGGCTCTTGTGGGAACGACATCATCGTCCCCGAGTGAACGCGGGAGTCAGCTGCTGAAACTCCTTGTAGATCTACTACATGGTCGAAATGGTTCATATCAACCTGCAGATGCAATACGGTACGAGTTTACATCACGGCGATGCCTCTGGGTGTGTGCAGCAAGACCATCGACCCTGCCACCTACATACTGAAACTCAAGTTTGGCAACATTGAAGACTTTGTTCTTATGTATCGCAGTGCTTACCAGGGACGGTTGCTCACTTCAAGGGGTCGCTGCCTGCTAACTTAAACAAGACAGTGGTGTATTGTGGGGGATAAACGACTATTATGGACAGCACAAGTACGACGACCGGTAATAAAGAGATGCGTAACGGTGCAAGAATGAGTAGGCCGCGCTAATGATGCTAGATTCGGTTGCCGCAACCGGCCCTCTGGCAAAGGGTTCAGAGCCAGAGCCTGCTCCATGTCTCAGTGTCACTCAGACCGCTATCTTTGGATGTCAGATGGGGTGTCTTAGCAGCAACTACTTATTGAATCAGCCATCATTGCCAATGGCATTATTTGCAACACGGTTTTTGTTTTCTGTTTCATATGATTGGTTGGATTGTGTAACCTGACCAGGCCTAGGCTGCATACCATCCAGAGACCTCAACTGATGCAGCCAGTACGCAGACTTGATGTTTCAAAACTATCTGTTCAAACTGTTGATGTATGTGGTTTGATGACCGCCATCGTCGCTGAGACTATGCCACGAATTTTTTTTTTTTTTTTTTTTATGAGAATTTGTTACATGGGAGGTGTTCTTTTACCAGCTTTTAGCCTGTCCTTTTACAAGGCGCCCAGGCTTGGGGTAAAGTCAATCCTCTCTTCGCAAAGGCCTTGATCATTGAACCAACACTCCC
>LWCB01008337.1:0-15240 GCA_001630525.1 Coelastrella sp. M60 | reverse complement strand
CTAAGGTGTTGTTAACACTCCTCAGCAAACATCAGCCCACATGGACGTTTGATCTGATGTGTTGAGGAAGTTGCTGGGTTGCAGGTGCTGTTGGCTTGACAAGTCAGTATCAGCATGTTTATCGACCGTGTTGACAGAACCTTGTTGCTGTTTGTCAGTGCAGCCAGCTTTTGGTGCTACAACCTGTGGGGCAAAAGATTACTTTTTCACTAGAGCAGGTCAGGTCACCGAGTGGCTGGTGTGCTCTCGGCGGCTACACAGCAGCGTATGTTGAAGCTATGGGCAATTTGGGCGATGAGGTCCCTCCTAGTACTTGGCGCTGTTTGGTATGCTGTCGCCAGGTGGTCATGTCACGATTGCAATTGTAACATGGTCGACAGTAAGTGTGCTGTGCAGTGGCCGGGTTGGTGGATTTGCATGACTGCTGTGTATGATAGCTGTAGGAACCACTTAAATATGCTCCAATAGTATGACCAAGTTCTGCTCCACAGGCCATCAGTGACAGAGCTGCAGGTTCCCAGGTACAGGCGAAGTTGGTATCCAAGGCCTTGAACGGTATTTGTGCTTACTAAGCAGGGCCTGCCTTGACGCGTACATGTTCAAGACACTGAAAGTTGACTTTACAATAGTCACTCGGGCTCAGGAGTCACTCAGGGTCGTTGTGCTGATGCCCCCATTCATTCATTGATTGTTGCCAGGCTTTGCGGCTCTCACGCGCATAGGTTGTGGATGATATATGGATCTGAGCGTTTTGTGATGTCTGTAGGCTGTGAAAAATGATGTATGCCATCCAGAAGCGACAGTGTCCTGTGCTGAAGAAGACGTCAACGGAGATGTTGACGCTGAAAGCACAACGGTTGTTGCAATCAACAGGAAACAGCGAGCGCTGCTTGTGTCGCTGATGCAGTTTTGAGTAATCACCACCACCCATCATGCAACACTGTACACAGTGTGCGGCTGCGGGGAGCACACAGTGCCGAACCGGTCCGGACAGCTGGTTGCGATATCGCATAACAATATGATGCTGCATACGCCCCATGCATTCGTCTGTTTGCTTGTCAACAAGATCTGTCTGATGATGCAGCTAATAGTGAAAGCAGGCTTCAGAGGGACCTTCTGCCGCCGAATAATCGCAAGTTTCGGCACAGTTGACATGTCATCTCGTAACCGCTCGAGTCTTTATGCGTACACGCTGACGAATCAACCTTTATATGGCCCCATGAGCTTGAACAGTTTGGTTGACCAGCAACAAAGAGTCTTGTAGTCTCCTCGTTGCAAGTATTGACAGGTCCTGGCTGGGACTGACAACTGCAGCACATCGGCGCAAGAACTGGCTCCTAGCAGCGCCGAAGAACTGAATGACTGAAGCTAGATCTAAGCTATCATTTAGAGATGCTCTAGCAGCGAAGGCGGCGCTTGCCCCTTTCAGCAGGCAGCAGTGGGTGCTATGGTTGTGCTTTGTTGTGTTTGTTCAATCTCTATGGGGGTTGTGGCCAGTATGCACAAGATATCTACAGGCAAGCAAATTGGACTAAACTATTGCTTGCAGGCTTCGTGAGAAGGATTTTCAGCCAAACACATGCAGCTGAGTCCTCGTCAGTTGGTCAACCAGCGCATGTAGGGGTCTACAAGCTGAAATTTCTGTCGGCCATTTGCTCCTGAATACTATTTTGATGCTCGTCTTCATCATCCTCTGTCGCATGAAACCGCTCATCAGCTGCAGTTGCTCACTGGTTTAATATTGTCAAGATCATCCAGCCTGACCAGCCTGGCACCAAAGACCCTGTGCATATATCCTGCACACGCTGCCAATGCCCCCTGCTGCTGCTGCTGCTGTCGTTGCTGCACCCCTTCACTATGTTCAGACTATCCCACCAGACCCAGCCCCCACCCTTCAGCTAACCTTGATGGTCAATGCTATTGCTCTACCATGTACCATCATCCTGACTTACCTTCCCACCATCACAGCAGCCATCTGGACGCTGATTCAAAAGATGTGCCCCCATCAGCAGCAGCATATATCGCAGCAGCCATCAGAACCAGCATCAAACAACAGTTGCACACCAGCCAGGACATCTGTTAGCAGCCTCAAGAGCTGCCAGATAGCAGGTAATACCAACAGCTTGCAAGAAAGGTGTGCGGGTACATTAGAAACAGTGCCAGCTGCAGCAGACTGCAGTAGGGAAAGTGTGGACCTAGTGATACCAGACATTCTTGAATTGACAGTAGTAGGTGCTACAGCAGAACACTCTGACGTTGCAAGCGGCGACAGAAACAGCCGGACATGCCACAGCAGTAAGCCATGGAGCAGTAGCACCCGCAGGCCTGATCCGCCAGGTTCTCTGATTCGAGCAGACGCTGAAAGCCAGCATCAGCAGCAGATGTGCCACATGGAGCAGACAGCTGCTTCCTATTCCACATGCTTACATATGGCTATGGCTGTACTCAAGAGTCAAGCAGCACCATATGGTATAGGTATCCTTGCTGCATCATATAACATCTCGATTATCTATAGTGCCAGTTTCATCAACGCGTATCTAGTGCAGCTGATTTCTCTGTTCACGCCCTTGATAATAGCTCTGTGCAGTTCTCATCTTCTGAGGGAAAGGACGCCTCCTGGGTTATACATAACACTGTTCCTGGCTTTGGGTGGTTCAGCCATGGTGGTTTCTGGCCATTGGCTGGAGAACAGGCAGCAGCTCACTGCAGATTCTCCAGATGGAAAGCAAGCAGTGCTGCACTTGACAATAGGTTTGGTGTTATCTGGTGCGACAGTGATGTTTCAAGCTGCATATACACTGGCTGTGCAGGTCTTTAGGAAAAGCACTACCAGCCAGCAGGTGCTGATAGCAAACCGGAATGTCTCAATCCTGTTCTGTCTGCCATTTGCTGTGGGTCTTGAAGATAGTAGTTGGCGCTGGTTGCACACACTGCGACCAGGGGATTGGGGTGTCTTGATGTTTGGGTCTATTGTGATCTACACCTTCAATACTCTGTGGTTGACTGTTTGCACTCGTAGAGTAGGGGCCAACATGTTCAGCATCTTTGTTTCTCTGCGGCTGGTTGCAAGCGTTGTGGGGTCTGTGGTGTTGCTGCAGAGCACTCCGCGCAGTCCCATCACTTGGGCAGGATTTGCTGTGGTGCTGGTTGTTATGACGTCATTCATGCTGTATCAGCAGAGGCATGGCATGCAAGCAGCACCGGAGGCTGCTGCAAGTGCCAATACTGGTGCTAATGGTATACATACAGCACCTGCAACCAGTGATGCATCTGCTGACAGGGCGGATGCACGGAGAGTAGTGTGATCAACAGCGTCAGCGGCGATGAATGGACAGTGCAGCATCAAACTATCTATAGTTGTATGATGTAGCTATGTAAGTTGGTCAGGTTGGAATCGTTGCCAACACTATTGTTCATCTGCTGGCTCCAGGCAGAGGAGGATCCATGATGTTGATGAGTTTCATCAAGCAGGTGGCCTCTTGAAAAGTCAATCATTGCCCATGACAACCGGCTGCAATACACAAACTAGTGCACTTGTCCAGTGCACTCAGCGCAGTTGGTCACTGTGGGCGACAGCCTGAGCAAGTTATTAATTGCTTCACAACTGCCAGGCCCAGATCTGGACTATCAGTAGTACTTGCCCTGTAATCCATGCCCGGCAGTACTAGTATTGTTGCAACAGATGCCATCAAAATTATATCTGCAAATGCTGCACAGGATACTTCATGGGCCAGAATGCCAAAAGCATTACCGTAATGCTTTTGGCATTCTGGCTCATGAAGTATCCTGTTGCTGTGTGACACAGCAATCAGATTGCATTTGTCAACCACAACCAACTCAGACTCTGTGGCTCACTTCAAAGCTCATAAAAACAGCCCATTCTCATCTGCAGGCACAGGTCAAAGTAGACAGCAATGGTTCTTGAGAAACACATTGGCTGCCCTGTTCCATCACCCCAGCTGCAGTTTCCAGCAGCCTGCTTGCCTTGAGCTGCATCTCAGCAAACTCAGCAACGGGATCACTCTGAACTACAACTGCACCCCCCGCACCAACATGCATTGTGTACGTGCTGCCAAAGTTATCTGTGTGGACGCCATTGCTGCTGTGCCCGTTCCCTACAGGATGCATCACACGCTCGTCCTGCTGCTCAGGTGTGAACACGGCTGTTCGTATGACGATGTTGAGGTCAAAGGTATCATTAACTGACAGATACCCCAATGCACCAGAGTACACACCCCTTGCTGCACCCTCTAACTCGTCTAATATCTGCATGCTGCGAATCTTGGGTGCTCCTGTCATACTGCCTCCTGGGAATGCTGCCCGAATTGCATCAACACAACTGGCATCAGCTCTCTTAAGACCCCGAACAGTTGATACCAGCTGATGCACACTCGCATAACTCTCCAGCTCAATAAGACCAGGAACATGTACTGATCCTGGCTCACACACCTTCCCCAGATCATTGCGCAGGAGATCAACGATCATCAAGTTCTCAGCACGTTCCTTCTCACTGCTGATCAGTGCTGCTGCTGCTGCCGTGTCTGCCAAAGGGTCCTCAGGACACCTTGCTGCAGTGCCCTTGATGGGCTTTGCCTCAAGTACACCGCCACGACCACCTTGCAGGAAACGCTCTGGAGATGAACAGCAGACAATGATGCTGGAGTTGCTGCCGCCGCTGCTGCTGCCATGTCTACACTGGTGGCTGCTGCTGCTGCTGCTGCTGCTGCTAGCGCCTATGTTGAGCCAAGCTGCATAAGGAGCTGGGTTTGATCTCCTGAGTGTCTTGTAGAACTTATAGGGATCTGGAGCCTTATGTAGCTGGTACGCTGTTGTCAGACATAGCTCATAACTTTCACCAGCTGCTAGTGCTGACTGACAAGACTCCACAAGGTCCACATATGTAGCTTGTTCATGACGTAAGCTGCAGCGCTGCATCTGTGCCGATTGCTGCTGCTGCCGCCGCTGCAGCTGCTGCTGCTGCTTGTACTTGCTGTAACCAGCCCCCCTCAGCTGAACAACAGACGTCTGCTGCTGTGTAGCAGCCATCTGATACACAGCTGCAGCTGTGTCTTCCAACCACTGTTGAGCTTCAGCTGTCTGACCATTTGACTCCCTTGTTGCAGTTTCAGCATGCAGTGCTAGAAGATAAACATCCTGTGTGTGGTGATCACAAACCAACAACCTGTCAGCAAAGAACCAAGCAGCATCAGGCTGATTGGTGGCGTGTGCATTACTGCCACCACATTCTGCTTTGAGCTCATAACCAAAGTACCCGACAAAGCCACCCCAGAGGTCAAAGGGAAGCTCAGCAGCTGCAGCAGTAGCACATGATGGCGACAACTGCAAGCGCTGCATCTGATCTTGGAGGTAATCCCAGATGGAGATGTTACACTGCTGCTGCTGATGCATGTTTGACTCCTGCTGTCTTCGATTACCACAACTGGTGATGGTGAGCAACCCTGGTGTAGGGTTGTGCTGTGTACAGATGTGACCAAGAGCTGCTGCTGTTGCTGCTGCTGTTGGTTGCTGCTCAGGCTGCGGCAGAGAGTAGGTAACTCTGCATGAACAGGGTCCGCTCAACATTCCACCTCCCATGAATGAGAAACGAGCTCTTTCAGGAGCACAGGCACTGCATCAAGAAGCAAACAAACAGCAAAGTATGTCAACTTCATAGTAGCAGCAGTGGCAGTAAGAGCATTTCTTGCCCGATCAAGCAGCAAATGACCAGACCACCTTCATAGCAGAATCGTACTGGTCATGAACTTTGATAAGCAGGGCTTGCACTGTCACAACAGCTAGGCACTGTGCAGATCTTCCACTCGGGCAACGCAACAGCTGTGCTTGCCTTGTATGGACAGGCACCAACATGCACACCATGAACAGCCTGGCTCATTTGTCCTGCCCCTCACCTGTCCAGCCAGAATGTATCAGGTCCAGATCCAACAAGTCTGTCGAACAACTGACAACTTTCAACAGCTGACAACACACCGGGAAGCTTCAACCACTGCAGGTCCAGCCCTGTGCTGCTGCTGCTCTCATTGCTGCTGTTGAGGTAATATGCAGGAGCCAAGACATCATGATGGTTGTTACCAGCTGCTGCCCTCTGCTGCAGGTTGGCCATATGGGCTGCTGTGGGTTCCTGCTGGTGCAGCAGCTGCTGCTGCTGCTGCTGCTGCTGCTGCTGAGGCCAGGGTCTAGGAGCCAAAGGTCTCCCAGGAGGCCCCTTGGGTTGCAGTAGCAGACCATCTGTCAACACGCTGGGTCCTTCGCAACCGCTGTTCTTGTACGCGATGTCCCTCAAGTTCATCAGCAGCCGTATACCGTATGTTGTAGCCATGCTTTCTGGGTGGAATTGCACACCATAATGGGGTCGCTGCCGGTGTTTGATGGCCATGATAAGACCCTCATCACCATGCTGTCGCGGCCGAGTTAGCACTGATGGCTGTTTGGCAGTTTGCTGCTGCTGCTGCTGCTGCATGTTGTGCTGATAGCCGCCATCTGTCATACGGTGTATTTCCAATGGTTTCTGTTGTAAGTGCACTGGTTGATGTTGACCAGCAGTCCAGGCTAAGACCTCGAGCTCATCAGGAACACTGTTGCTGCCAACCAGCAAGGAATGGTACCTGCAGCAATCAGACAACAAAGCATGCCCACAACCATGTCAGCCAAGATGCTGTCTCGATTGATCGGACATTCGTATTGCAACAAGCTCAAGTGCATACAGGTATAGTGACACGATTCCGTATCACAACTACTCAACTTAATATCAGACTCCCACCTGACAACTTCAAAACCACTGCCAGGTCCTGAGGGACATCCAGCAAACAGTTCATGTCCATTGTGCTTGATGCTGCTGAGGCGACCATGCACTGGTTCAGGAGCACGGATGACCAAGGCACCTGCTGCTGCTGCTAGAGCTTGGTGGCCAAGGCAAACGCCAAGCACTGGGGTATCGTTACACGTCTGCAGGATATCCATGCAGACACCTGCACAGATGGTTTGACACATAGTTTGAAGGGTTTGGTTTGTGTCTTCGGGTTGCATGCAACTGCCACTAGCGACAGGAGATGAAAGGCCATGTGGGCGAGAGTATGTAAAGGCGAAAGCCCTGCTGCATGAAGAGAAGTGGCAACAGCCTTCCATGCAGCTGTCAGTACCAGGTGTGCTCACAGCAGGGGATTCAGGAAAAAGCAAGGGCACAGGAGGGCTCTTGTAGAACACGACATTGCACTGTGGTGAGCTGCTGGTACGCCATTCAGAGGTATGGCAGATCAGAACCATGTCTGCTAGCTCAACGATGTGACTCAGCAGGTGTTCCTTTCTACCTGAGCAGTTGTCCTAGCAATACAGTACTGTGATCCCCATGAAAGCAGGACCAATTTGTGACAACGGTCAGCAATATCAGCATATCCTATGTCTGTCAACTTACCGATATCCGCTGGAACATCCGGTGAGCCGGGTCCAGGCGACAATATGATGTGATGCACTTCTCCATTCCTCAGCAAGTGGTGTATGTGGCTGATATCAGCTGCATCATTCTGCAATACTAGAGGGGCGACTGCGTAGCAGACCACACAGCCTCAGACTCCGAGCATGACTCTGACACCTTGCAAGGATGTCCACTTGGGCCAATGACACAGCAGCCGTACATTGCAACTGTGGTGGGGACTGTAGATGGTGGTGGCAGCTTACCTCCGTAGACCTCAGCAATAATCTGATACAGGTTATATGTATAGCTATCGTAGTTATCTATGAGCAGAGGCCTGAGTAAGCTTGCAGCACGACAGCTGTTGCGCCTTCTTGCAGCGATGCAAGCGTTCCTGCGGGCCGCTGGCCCCTTGGGGGCTGTTCGTGCCGCGAAGCTGCGTCCCAACGCCATCTCCAGACACCTTTTCCTGTTCAAGCAATAGCGGAAGCTGGGTATTGAACTATGGCCACCTGCGGCCCATACCTTCCACTTACGCTATGGAACACTTTCAAGATGACATACAGGCGTAAAGGGCTGGTTGCACACTTCAAGTGGTAGGCACCTTGCCGTCGTCATTCACACCAGCATTCGACTAGTCTGGCTGCCCCCACTCGTGCCCCAACTCGTGTCCATCTGCAGAAACGCATCCAGCACATGGCTTGCATTGTAAGCTGCCAACCAATGCAGTTATACTCAGTACACAGTGTCCCCTGTCAAGTGAGCCTGACAATCACTCTTCCTTTTCTGTCCCGGTTGCTTCCTTTACACAAGGCACAGCCTGCCTCTCAGAAACGTTAAGAATGTCCTATGCCGCTCTTCTCCTTCATCAAGCACATTGTTGCCAAATACTGGACGCTCTTCGCAGGACATGGGCGTTACATGTGCTCTCAGGGTATCCATACGCATGTGTTCATGATGTAGTACATGTATACTGGACGCTCTTCGCAGGACATGGATACCCTGAGAGGACATATCAGTCACTATGTAAACTAATCAACCTCTGAAGTCAGGTGCTCTACTACAGGTGAATTGGTCAGGATGAGTCGCAAACGGTTTGGAACCTGCAGTACATGTACATGTCCCAGCTGACAGCCCGTGAGCATTCTGTTGCATATCCCTCTGAGAATCACTGCCCAAGGGCCGTATGGCCCGAGTGGGTTCACTTGTTTGTTTGTTGTTTCGAAGAATCCCAGCTTCGAAGATTCTTCTTCGGGTGATTGTCCACCACTGATAGAATACCTGATGCGACACTGGTGGTCCCTTACAAGGCTCCCATTTAAGAGCAGCAACTTTCAGCAGCGCTTGTCTCTGTCAGCCAGCATACAGGAACACTTTCATAGCAACAACACGCCACTGCATCTACGTTGCTGCACGAGCCAACTCTCTGCCACCTATCATCAGCCAGCACTGCATTCACTTTGCTGCATGAGCCAAACATTCTTTCACATATCATTTAACAGTCCCCTGTGAGAGCTTCTACAGCAAGGCATTCCACAGGCCCTGCGAGACCCCCAAGCATTTTCAGATGCACGGCGCATCATTATGACGCAACACGTGTTACAGAAAGGTATATAAAACACAAGGTAGCCATACAGCATGAAAGATGCCTGCACTCCTCAACCCTGGTGTACGCTGCACACCTGACGGCAGCTTAACCCCTGCACAACAGCAACAACCAAGCGACATCATTTTGAAGCTCCAAACCTGTGTTTTCAGACCTGCTCCAGACTGTTCGGTAGATCTGGTCGCAGGAGAAAGTGCTGATTACAACTGCCACTGAACAAGCTGCACTGCATGCAATCCACAATGCTGGACAAGTACTGCACCAGTTGGCTGCACTGGTGAGTGACTCATGAACAAACAACTGAAGAGCTGATAGCTGTGGCTTATCACCAATAGGCATCAACTGCTGAAGCTACATAATACAAACAGTTACATTGGTCTGCTCACTGTGACAACAACAACGGCTACAAGCACTGCAGGTTAGCATGGTCCAAAACCACACTGTGCTGGTTCTTGAGATCCATTCGGATCCATGGGGTGAATCTCCTGCAAAAACACCAAAGCCTTGCCAGACCAAGTTGATCGAGTATGCACACCCATGCATGATGCTGCAGGGACAGCACTGCCGACCATGTCAGGGCTTGTGAGATTCAATTCCAAAGCCCCTTCAACTCTGCAAAGTCAATACTTCCTACAGCAGCATCTCTCGGGGTATGCTATAACGTGACATGACAAAATTTTTGCATGCCTGCATCTACTTTCCAATTTTTGCAATAGCTTGATCAGTCAGTCCACAACTTCAGAACTTGTGAAGGGCCAGCACACGCCAGCACTGACCTCCAAAATAAAAAACAACACCATAACAAACTATTTGCACAGCAGGGAAACACTGTTGGCAATACACTCGATCACAGCACCTCTTGCACGATGGCCCCATGCTACAGGATATGCATGGGGACATTTGTTTAAGACATCTGAGGAGCTCCCTTGCAGGCAGCTCAATAAGGCAGCACCTCATTTCCTTATGAGCTCTGCATCACACTGTGCAACATCAGACTTTAAGTTTTGTCTCACAAATCGAACGCAGCAGTTGGTGAAATACTTATAACAGCATCAACAACAACAATGACAGGAATCTCCAGGAGGACCTCCCACAATCAAACCAGAATGGACAATACTAAGCTCTGCTTCAGACAAGAACAGGCTCCTGGGCGGCTGCAGCACTCTTGGCTGAAATGGGTGTACCCTTGGTCAACAAAGCAGCAGCCCTCTCAGCAAGCATGTAGGTCACAGCACCAGTCTGACCGCCGGGGATATTGGGCACCACAGATGCATCAATAATTCTCAAACCCTCAACACCCCATGCGCTGAAGTCGTTGCTGCTGACAACGCTGCCATCTGTTGGTGCCTGGCCCATGCGGCATGTGCCAGTCAAAGCATTGCCAGAGCATGCCGTCTTGCGCACATATGCTTCCAGGTCAGCCTCAGATGTGACGTCTGCTCCTGGCCATCCCTCCTCTTTGAGGTACTTGGCCAAGGGGGACTGCTCTGCAATGTCGCGGGCAACCTTCACACCACTGACAAGAGTGGCAAGATCTGAACCATCATCCTTGAAGTAGTTGAGCTCGACCTGTACAACAGACATGCAACATCTCTATCACGACAGACCCATACAAGCCAGTCTAGTACAGCTTTGGCCAGTGGCAAAACATCATTCACGACAGCTACACCTGTGGTTCTATCACGCTGGTTGGTCAGACACATGCTTGATGCTTTGATATCATGGTCGGGGCACAGTGTTGCAGATGTGATGAGTCTCGTGACACACCTTTGCCATGTCAAAGGGATCAGTGCTCTTGAGTCCCACTGTTCCTCTGCTCTTTGGTCTGGCTGTCAGCAGCTGCATTGTGATACCAGCTGGCCACTTCTTCTTTGTTTCTTTCAGCTGACCAATCTTGATGTAGGACTGGATGGCATCAGGGTCCAGAGCATAACCAGGAACAAACCTGATTTGAAGGTCTGGCTCACCACCGCCACCTGCAATAACAAGGTTGATCAAAGACAACATGAGATTCGGTCACAAAGTACGATCTACTCCATTGTGCTCAAGCACCATATGCTACTGCACCCTGCTTGTGCCAAGGTGGGATAGAAGTGTGAAATTCGCTGTTGTCCATGAGCGGAAGGACACATGCTAGCGAAGGTATTGCTGCTCCTCTAGTTGCCTCCTCTAGTTGCCTTTACCAATTGTCCGCCAGCCAGGTGATTAGCTTTGACAGTTCTTGCCAGTTAACATATCGCACGCAAGTGGAAGCTTATGAAGCTGTCACATGTTACTGTCCAGCAGCCTCTGCTGTAAAAACTAGGCATGCAACTTGTTTTCTGCTGCTGTCTTGTCACCCGCTTACCCTGTGTGTTGACGAATGCTCCTCTGTCACAGCCAGTTGTTGCCAAGGGTCCACGACCAAACAGCAGGTAGTTGGGATACTGGTTCAGCCTCACACGGCCAACATTATTGAGCATCACACTGGTGACAGCAATCTCCTCATATTCTGGCTTCAATCTGCGGCAATTAAATCACACAGGACAACAGCTAGAGACAGCCAGTTATGAACCTTGCAGTGTACCAGGTGACTGCAGCACATTCTGCACACAGCAGCCCTCTATACAGCATACAAACAAGGGGCACTAGCAGCGACAGGTTGCGCTCTACCATGTGCCTGTCTGCCGAGTTGCGACTCACAAAGCAGCCCAGAGTGTTGCAGGATGATCCTGCAGGTTCTGTCCCACACCAGGCAGGTCCGCCACCAGTGAGATGCCAGCATCAGCAATCTGCTTTGCAGGACCAATGCCACTCAGCATCAGCAGCTGTGGGTTGCCTACTGTACCACTGCACAGGAGGACCTCACCGCCAGGAGCCAACTCAGCTGCAGGACAGACAGGAAGTGCATCAACAGGTGGAGAAAGACACTTTTATCATCACTGTTCATTGACTTCTCCCCTTTGCTTCAAGATGAATGAGCATGCAGACATACAGAGCTTGTTTGCAGGGTTTGCAGCCTTGCATGTGGCCCATGAACTCACCACTCTGCCTGCTGCCATTGCGTCCCCCAACAGCATACTCTACACCCACTGTTCTAGCACCAGCACTACCAGACTCAGTGGCGAGCTTGGTGGTGACTGCTCCTGTGACCACTGACAGATTTGGCCTGCCTATTGCAGATTTCAGGTGGGTGGCAAAAGCATCTGCTCGGCGACCATTATGCTGAGATACCTGGAAGTCTCCATAACCAGCCTGAAAGCAGCAAAACAGTCAATGACTTCTTTGCTTGTCAACTGCATGCAAAGCACGATTGCTGTAGGGTGCTGCCCTAGAGAGTTGCTGCTGTCATGGCACAAGGAGCAGATTGTTGGCTGCCAGATAGAGTAGGGAGTACAGCTAACTGCGTGTTCAAGCGAACTGTACTCGTCCTGCAAACACATTGCAACCATTGTGCAGCTACAAGCGACTGATCAGCCGCCACAAAGCACAGTTCTGCTCTGTGGTGCAGTGCAGCTGCTGCAGGGAACACAAAAGCCCCTTCTCAACATTACTGTCTGCTGCTGATGTATATGCACCATAGAAGCTATACCTGTGGCCTGTCCCACTCATTGAAGTCAGGGTTGGCCTTCAAACCTGCTGCTGCAGCTGCTTCAAAGAAGGCCCCATGCAGTTCATTGTAGTAGCGGGGTGTTTCAACACGCAGCGGACCTTTGTCTCCATGATACTTGCTGGCACCTGTGAGAACAGAAGCAGCACATGATTGACATAGAAACAATGATATAACCCAAGCACAGCTGCTGAGTGAAAGGACCGGTGCAGTTGGATAGTTCTCACTGCTGGTTCCACCACTGTTATGCTTCTGGCTCTGCATCTCATACTGTTATTGGTGCCTCATGAGATGCATCCCTCAGCAGCAAGAGCTTAGCCACAACTCAGCAAATCACTTTCCATTTGTTTGCTCAGCTGCTGCGTACCTTTGCTGTTTGTTTCTGAGCTCACGAACCAAGGCAGGACATCTTGTGATGACCATCCAGGCAAGCCCCAGCTGTCATAATCCGCAGCACTGCCTCGCAGGTAGAGAGTGGCGTTAGTGGCTGAACTGCCTCCCAGAGTTTTACCCCGAGCAAGATACACCTACAGTATGCAGTGTCAGATGCAACAAACCATCGGCTGGTCAGTCGACAGCGGCGGCTATGAGGAGCCAAGGGCCAGCAGACTCAGAGCCTGCTGCTATTCCAGCTTGACTTGAGCCATGCAACCAGATCCATCCGCACTCATTGGCTAATCATTGGCAGATGAGCGATGCACTTCACAACAGCCAAAAGTATACTTGCGAAGGATGTGCTTTGCTGGGTGCTGTTGTGAGCAAGCACACAAGCGTCAACTAAGGTTGCATACACGCACTGCAGTCAAACCGTCCCTGCGCGGGCACCATAGAGCTGCAACAACCAACCTCGCGCTCTTTGAGCTGCTGCTCCCTCTGACTAAACAGATTCCAGTCCAAGGTTGGGTGCTGGAATAGGCGTGTTAGGCCAGCAGGTACCACTGTCAGAAGGTCGCCACCGTTGCCGCCAGCCTGTTGGACAAAAAGCAAGACACTCTTGGCACTTGCGAAACAGCCAGCTGAGCTGAGCTGAGCTGAGCTGAGATGAGATGAGAATTTGCACTGCAATTGCTGAAGCAATAACTGCACTCTGCAATAAACACATTAGACATGAAAGAGACATCGATGCAAGCCAACAGCTGCTGGCAGGCAGGTTGTGTGCCCTACTACTGTGCTAGGATCTTCTAGCCAACCACGCTCCAGCCTTCTGCTCAACCGCACCTCAAGCACAAGAATATTCTTGCTTTTGTCTTCTGATAGGCGGTTAGCAAGAACACAACCAGCTGTACCTCCGCCCACGATGATGTAGTCATACTTCTGCAGGACAGGTGTAAACGCATCACAGAAGCACACACAAAGCATAGCATATACATGGTGTACGGACGCAATTAGCAGATCACGTAAGGTCTAATGACGCTGTGATCAGTGGTTTCGGAGCCCTGGCGCCGGGCAGACCCGTCAGTATCGAGCTCTCGAGGGGTGACCACAGGGACCAAGTCCCGGCAAAATTCCAGGCTGTGCCGGGGGCGGCAGGTAGATTATTCAACTTCACGCGTGTTTCTTCGAGGAATCTGAACGCTGCTGGCCCTGCGGGGCTGCTGGTGGCCTGATTGCAGAAGTTGACTTTATATGTCTAGCAATCGCGGGAAACAAGCCAAGGCTGGATAGGCCACCCCGTCGTATTCACAACGCGTGCATTGGATCACAGGGAGCCCATCCCGTGGGAATCTACACAGTCCACGGGGGTGCCTCGGCAGTAATTTTGGCGATGCAGAAAAATAGTATAGTAGTCAGCATACCTGTACTGCGGATGCTCTGACTGCAATTCTGCGCCTGGAGACACCTGCGTTGGTACGTTCAGCACAGTAGTACTTGACTGCATGGCTGCAGCTACCCTGAGGTATCAGCCACTGTGTTGATACAATACCTGATGCGACACAGCTGCGCATTGCTCGTGGCTGTCCAGCGACAGCCGGCCTAGGCTTTGACGCGTGCATCATTATCAGCCTGTGCTACTGCAGGCCGACAAGAGCGGACACGCCTCACTGAGCAATGAGGTATCGTTTGTAAATGAAGCCCAAGCACAGATGTTTGCGAATGAGTCACGCACTTCATACCAGAGAACCCTAGAGATCCTTGAACTGCACCGTTCAGGGTTTATCGCTCCTTCACACTGGCACGGTGTACCAGGGGCATCATAACGATCACTGCACCACCCACTGCATATTGGATTTTTTATGCTTAAGTCGCTGTTGCGCAGCGAGTTGTCGGCTGTGCCCGAAAGGGCCAGTCATATGCGTCGTGTGCCCACTACTTTGCTACGGCCCTGGCGCACGAGCGAAGCATCGCATGCAGCCGCGTCGCGAAATATCCTGTCGGGAAGTATGGGTTTAAACCTTGAGCTATCGGAGGCAGCAGCAGATCTTCGCTCCGTATGCAAACTCCGAGTGTGACCGGTGCAACCTCACCAGAGCTCGCACAATAAGGGGTACCAAATATGATCGCAACGTTGTGATGTAACTATTGCTGCAGTATTGCGAAGTAACACACTATCACACTTTCTACTTTGCGCTGCCACGGTGCCTGCAACCGGGCAGCAGCAGGTTCTTTTGTTTGCGGCAC
>LWCB01008319.1:0-15918 GCA_001630525.1 Coelastrella sp. M60 | reverse complement strand
CCATGCAGACCTCAAATAACTAACAATAACAGAGACAATCTGACTCGCTATAACATCAGACCCCCAATAATCATCAGAAACAAAACGAGCAACACGTTTTTGATCATCTGATATTAGCAAACAAGCATTCAACTTCGCATTGCAACCATCTATCATCCTGATATCTTGATACATCCGTTCACGCAGATCCTGAGTTTTGCAGCACTCAAACATAAAGTGCGATAACGACTCGTCAGCAATTCCACACCCTTTGCATTTCAGCTGATGTCTATTACTAACACGAACTTCCACTTCACATTCATCATCATCAATTCTCCTGAATTTACTAGTACGGCAGTGTACTGGCAAACAAGACAAACGAATACGCATGAGAACCTCAATACCACGTGAAGGCAACATCATGGACAGGTAAGGCCTAGGTGCCTTGAATGATAGTGTCATGACAGCCACGTTTGCTTCTGCTGCAGCATCCCTGGTAGCCTTCTGCATTACTGCAAACATCGTGTATTTTACTTCTGACGTTGATAGGGATGTAGCTGTGTAAGGTATGTTCTTGTGCATAGAGTGAGTTGTTGAGGTCAATTCGCTGCCAGCTGTCTGAAGATGCATGCAATTTGCATGTCCTAGCTCATGCATTGTCAAGTATATCATTTCTGGCCAAGCTTCGCTTGCTAGACCTGTGTTGTCCTGCTGTCTGTCTGGTTGTTGCTGCTGTTAAGGGCTGTCTTGTTCAACAACTGCCATCAGCTGTGCCAGGTTGGACTCTGCACGAGCTCGTCTTGCTTGTTCTTCCTGTGAAGATAAGAAGCACAACAAGCAGTGTTGTTGTTGAAACCTCTGCAGCAATACAGTGAAGACGCCATCACAAGACATTGAACAGATATGGACTTAAAGAGCAGTGTCCCAGGTCAGTGCATGCATCTCATGCTGTATCACAGACAATGTGCATGTTCAGCCGCAGGGCAGAGTGCAATAAGTCAATGCACTACAGGCTGCGAAGTATCAATTGAGCAGCAGATCTAATTGCCTCTCTCCCAGCAGGATGTTGGGGATAAGGAAGCCATGGATGACACTTTGTTGTGAGCCCGTATCACTTGGTAGCTATCATGTTGAGAGTGCCAGGTACCTGCAACATTTGTTGTGCTCTCCGCAGCTCTTCAGCCACACTGCCACTACTGCTGCTGCTGCTGACACTCGCCCCACTCAGAGATAGCCGCCTGGCACTTCTCTGCCCAACGCCGCTGATAGCGACACCACTGCCAACAGTACTGGACCCTGCAGCAGACGACCGGCGCTGCTGCTGCTGGCTGATTAGCTGCTGACCTGCTTCATCACCCCTGCTCACACTACTGGGTATGTTGCCAGCACCTATGCTACTGCCTGTGGCACTGCTGTAGTTTGTGCCGCTGGTGGCACTTCTGCGGGGCGTTGACCCTGCTGCTACAGCTGCTGCATGAGCTGCTGCATCAGCAGCTGTCAGCAGCTCCAACAAACGGCCCTTGTCTGACTCCAGCCGCTGAAGCTGCTGGTGGCAGTCACCTGCAACAGCAATGCACGCCAGCCAGTACTCAGGAGAGAGAATACAAACCAAGTAATGCAGTTTGCGCTGCTGAGCAAAGAGCACTCCTTGCGACAGCAGGGGTAGGAGCCACCATAGCGCTCACATAACAATGGCTCACCTAGTTGCCGCTGCAATGTGTTATTCTCTTCTTGCAGCTTGCCAACCTTCAGCAGCAACATCTGGTTGTGCTCTTCAGCAGCAGCTAACTGCTGCTGCAAACCGTCCTGTTGTCCAGCTGGCACACCACTGCTGCTGCTCCTTCTCTCAGCAACATCACCACCACTACCACTGCTGCTGCCACTCAGCCTGCTGGGTGTAGCTCCTGCCGCTGCTGCCGTCTTGGCTGCTAGACTGAGCGTCTCTGCTCTCAGTCTGGCCAGTTCCCGGTCCTGCACTGTGTTGGATTGAGTGAGGGCAACAACCTGCTGCTGAAGACTGGTGACCTGCATATTGTCACCGCAACAACAAGCACACGGGCATGAAAACTTCAGCACTGAAGGATAGACAACATCTGCAGATCCACACATCACAAATGCCTGCACCTGGACAGAACTGCTTTCTGGCATATGCCTTGTCATCATTGGCTGAATCAGCGAGGCTGTTGTCATGTGAACAGACCCTGCACGATATCAGCTGCCCCCCCACCCCCACCTGCTCTTCCAACACTTTGTTCTTCTGCTGCATTGCCCCCAGCTGACCACCACTCTTGGCAACATCCAGCTCACTGCGGTATTCTCTTGCACGCTGAGCAGCCAATAGACCTTCAAGCTCAGAAACCCTGAGCAACAACAACAACAACACAATCAGAGCAGTGGCGACGCATATAAAAGCAGCTAACACTGTAGGATATATCTCATATGCTGCTGCAATCCGGGATCCAGGTATTGCTGCTTGCAGTGATTACTATTCAGCTGTAGACGACGTCCAGTCACAGCTGCCCTGCGGTTCGCCACCACCGTTGCTCCTGACCTTCCCTGCTCCAGCCCCAGTCTCTGCCTGAGTCCCTCCACCTCGGTGTTCGCATCACCCAGTCTGGCCTGCATCACACTCAGCTGGGTGTCTGCTGCAGCCAACTGACGCTGAAGGTCCTCACGGTTGCGCTCAAGCATCAGACGCACCTGAGGAGACATAGCACAACATTGAGATCGGTGCAATAAGAACAAGCAAAGTGTGAAAAGATGGCGCTTGGAGGCTTCAACAACCCTTGCTTGCCATGTTGAACAGTTGAGCTTAAAGGACTCAGCTGTCCTAAGTTGACTGCAGATCACTGACCTGTTGTGCTGCAGCCAGTTCTGCCAGCAGCCCCTCCCTCTGATTAGCCACCTCCTCACTGTCAGCAGCACCTCTCATCAACTGACGTCCAAGGTGATCAACCTACACAAAGGGCGGAGCACGTTAATATTGACACGAAGGAACATGAAGTACCACCCAACTCTGTCTGTGTTGGCCGACTGCACAGCAATGCACAACATAGAATGCACCCAGCTCAAGAACTGGTTGATACTCTGCACTGCCTGCCATAAGCAAAAGTGTGTAATCTGCAGCACAGATAGCAGACAAACAGCTCACCTGTCTCTCGTATGCAGACAGCTCTAGCATCTGCTGCTGAAGTGTTGCTGCTGTTGCACGTGCCTCATCTTTCAGTGCTGCAATCTCATCACTGGCTGACGCCAGAGAAGCTTCACGCAGGGCGGCATCACGCTCCAGCTGCAGTGACGCAGAAGAAAGCAGGATTGTAGAACAACTGACATGCATAACACAGGTGCTGAGCTGTTTATCAGCAGCTGATCAATGTCTGATATGCAATGTGACAGCACACAGGTCACTTAAGAACTCCACAGATTTGTTGTAGTCTAATGTTGGTGAGTGTCCACCTGGCACTCCACAACCTGAGCATCATGCAGGTCACCTGCATGATTGTGCTCTGCAGTCTCCTGTGCTCTGTAGCCAGCCCCTCATAAGCACCCCGCACATCTTCAACCTCAACTTCACGCACACGCAGCAACTGCTCGGCATTGTGCAGCTGCTGCTTCAGCTGCTCATTTGCTTCTTGCAAACCTCTGTGGGAAACATCCAAGGATGCCAGCTCATTGCTGACCACCTGCATCAGATTGGCACATAAGTCAGAGGTATTGAAGGCAAACATCATCATAAAATGATCATGAGGTGAAGGCCACCCTGTAGCAGTACTCTCCATTGTAGTACAGCGCAAACCCCCCTGCGGCACCATCCACTACGGCCCACTGCTTACCTGGTTCTCCCTGACCAGTGCTTGCATATCCTCTCCTAGTGCCTGCAGCTCTTCCTTGAGAGCAATGTTCTCAGCCTGACAGGCTGACAGCTGTCCCAGCGACCCTGACAGCTGCTCTTGCAGGGACTTGAGCTCACCAGTCAGCTCAGAGATACGGTCCTCACTATGTAGAAGACGACCCTCAGCAGCAGCAAGGTGCCTGCAGGCAATCATCACATTTAGGAACGTGTTGTGGCATGGCAGCAAGGGGTGACCGAACAAAGCTGCTGGACGTACTGCCGTCACAAAGGTACAGGGGACGGCGGTTCAGCACAGAAAACCACAGACGTTGTTATCGTGGCTGCACACCTTGCAATCTCATCTGCTGAGGCTCGTGCAGCCACAAGCTCCTCTTGCAGTTGACTGTTGTCCTCCTTGGAAAGCTCCAACTGAGCTAGCAGCTCATCACGAGTGTGGTCAATCTCCCGCAGAGCCTGCAGAGTAACTGAAATATCAAGTGTAAGGTAGACGTGCTCATGACACCTGAGGCGCAACAGCATTCAAAAGTGCAGTCATTCCAAAGGTCTAAAAATTGGTCCAATCAATGATGAGTGGCGAACCACATCAGCCATATATCTGAAACCTGCACCCCACCTTGTGCATTTGACTGGTCTCTGCTCCTGCTGCTGCTAGAGCATCATCCTTGGCCTCTATCTGTGACTTTAGGTCGTCTACCTCAAGCTTACGGGCCCGGAGATCAGCAGAGAGACTCTGCATGGATCATACAGAGCAGGAGTGTTGGACTATGACTACCTAGTTGCACACCAATGCATGTGCGCTCAAACAAACAGGGTGGCATGCTAAAGCAGGGAGGCACCTGGTAACCCTGCTTTAGCTGCATATCCCACCTTGAGGCTTGCCATGTAGTCCTGCAGTGTTGCGTCTCCCCTGAGGCTGAGGCTGGTCAGCTGTTCCACTTGAGCTGTCTTGCCTGCCAACTCTCCAGCAAGGCGAGCAACCTCATCACGAGCCTCACTGGTGGAACGCTGAGCAGCCTCAAGCTGACGACGGACCTACAGCAACAGCATTAGGGGTGAGCCTTACTAAAATGCAACCTGCAGACAAGTACACCCACATAAGCCTTACCACACTGGTTGCTGATGTGACATGCCTAAGTATCAATCCTCAGTCCCATGCAGAGGACCTAGATAGGCCGCCGAAGAGCATGTACCTCAGCCAGCTCAGCCTCTGTTTCCTCCACCAGTGTCTCCGCTCTTCTGGCCCTCTCAGCATATTCTCGGCCATGAGCTCGAGCTGAGTCCTCGCGCCCCTTAGCAGCAGCTGCTGCTGCCTCTGCTGTTGCCAGCAGCCCTGAGAGGCGCTCCACCTCAGCTTCGGCATGGGACAGCGCCTTCTGAAGGGTTGACACACGACTCTGCAGGTCACGAGTCAATGTGTAAGCGCACAAAACAATGTTGATGTAGTGCAACCGACAACAGCTTATAGCCTGCTTCACATCAGGTGGAGCTTGTGCCTTCACGGGAGCTTCATATGAGCCAGGGCTGCACAAGACAATCAACAGCCACAACATGCTGAAGAAGTGCTCACAGGTGCTGTCCAAAGAACTTACCTGCATTCCTGCTATTCTTGCATCAGCTGCTGCAGCACTAGAATGGCCATCATCAATGCTAGCTCTCAGCTGCTCCAGCTGTTCTTGTGCAAGCACTTGCGCTGACTCAGCTCTCTGGGCTTCTGCCTGAGCTCTGTCCCTGGCAGCGGTTGCTGATGCTGCTGCAGCGCGGGCGTCTGAGAGTTGTGCCTCCAGCCGGTCACGCTCACCAGTGATCTCATCGATGAGCCGTTGCAGGTCAGCAATGACTGTGCTGGTTGCTGCCTGGCTGCTACTGTTTGTGGCCACGCTGCGACACAGCTGCTTCACCTGCGTTCAAGATCAGCAATGCACTAACCTCTTTATGCTGTAGTAGCTGACTATGTCCTTTCTGAGAGCGGCAGAGGTTGAACTTGCGGCACTGGTGAACCATGCACAAGTCCTTGCTGCTGCCTGCATAAGCCCTGCTGTAGTCTCTGCATACTGCAGTTCTGTTATGCAGCTGCATCCACGATACTCACAGCCTTGCCATGATGATGAGCGGGATATATTGGCAAGAGAAGAATGATGCATGAAGCACGAAAGTCATCTGCACAAAGCTGTACCTCTGACTCACCTCATCTTCAGCTGCAGACAGTCTTGCTTTGTACGTCCCCAGCTGTGCCTGAGCTTCTTCCAGCTGAGCACTGAGGCCTTGAGCACTGCCCACCTCAGCAGACCTTTGAACCAGCAGGGTGCGATTGTGGGTCAACTGTGACTCAGCCTTGGAGGCTGCTGCCTGTGCTGCTTCAAGCTCAGACTGCAGGCTGCCAAGCCTGCTCTTCAGCGCAGCATTGTCAGCCTGGAGTTTAAGGAACAGTGACAGCCTGATTTCCCTAGGCTCTGGGTTGTTTGACACTTGCCAGATGGAAGAAAGCTGTCAATGCCATATTGCGCATCAACAGCTATCAACAGAGTTGCAAGTGCCTGGTAGAAGCACAAGTTGACAGCTACGAGCTGCCCACTCTACTGTCCCTACCTGTAGCTGGTCCACTTCACTGCTAAGGTGTTGCCTCTCCTCCTGCTCACGCTGCAGCTGCTGCATCATTTGTGACACCTGGGCAGCCAGCACTGCACTGTCACCACCAGCCTCCTGGGCAGCTGCTGCCAATTCCCTGTGCTGCTGCTGAGCCTCAAGCAGCTGGTGTCGAGCTGCCTCTGCTGCTGCCAGAGCTGATGCTTGACTGGACTCCAAGCGACTC
The DNA here is from genome assembly GCA_001630525.1 of Coelastrella sp. M60. Taxonomy (NCBI): domain Eukaryota; kingdom Viridiplantae; phylum Chlorophyta; class Chlorophyceae; order Sphaeropleales; family Scenedesmaceae; genus Coelastrella; species Coelastrella sp. M60. The sequence goes on along the minus strand of LWCB01008319.1, from coordinate 9,277 downwards.
ACCTGCAGTCAGATTGAAGTTTCAATGTGACTCATGGGTACTGGCAGTCCTTTGAGCGTGCACACTATGTCCCTGTGCAAATGTCGGTAGAACTTTGTTGTGTAGAAGACAGTAAAGCTCACCTCTGCTTGCAGGTCGGCCAGTCTTCGCTCCAAAGTGACTACTATATTATCAGCATCCTTGGCTGCTTGCCTTTGTTGATCTAACAGCTGCTGTGTGTCAGACAGTTGCAGCCGGGCTTCATCCCTGGCCTTGGAAAGTGCTTCCAGCGCTTCAGCTTGACTATCCAGCTGCTGCTGTAACTGTTTATTCTCCTGCTGCAGCTGCTGAACAGACACATCTCCTGCAGCAGCCATTGTCACTGCAGCAGCAGCATCAGCTGCTGCTGTGCTTTCCTGCAACCAACAGAGAGCGGCATATCGACTAGCCATTACAATAAGCAAGAGCCCAGCCAGTAGACAAGCACAACACCTTGGCAGCAGCTGACATGTGCTTCTAAGTATATTTTGCAAACATCATCCAGAAACATTTTGCCGCCCTTGCGATTGACTGCATGGACAACTACGCCATCTACATACCCTGTGGCTTGCTGCATCTGCTTTGGCATGCGCCTCGTCCATCAAAAACCTGAGCTCTTCCATCTCCTGCTGCAAATGCTGTTCCCGTTTCTTGGCCGCTTCTGCTACTGACTTGGCGGTGTCGAGCTCCGCTTTGAGTTTGTCCTGCTGGGCCTTGGCTGTTGACAGCTGATTCTTCAGTTCTGTCACCTGCAAGTTGAAGCGTAGTTGCAATTGTCGGACTTTTGGGTTAGCCTTTGCTTGGTTTGGCGGCAGCTTGTACTCCAAATTCACGCACAAGCACCTCTCACACATAGCCTGGCGATTTACGCCAGGGAGCACTGTAGTTCTGTCAGCACTGTCAGCATGCTGTCAGCATTGTCTCACCGATGCCATGGCCAAGTTCAACTCCCCAGCTGCTGCTGCTCCTGCTGTGGCTTGCCTGCTCTCCAGCTTCTTCAGCTCCTCTTTGAGAGTTACCAGGTCGCGTGCAGTTGCAGCATTGTGTCTGAGTGCTGCCGCCAGCTTTTCCTCAGCTTCCCTTCTGCCCCTGTCAGCTGCTGCAAGGCTGGACTCTAGTCGCTGCTTGTCCTCAATCTCGTGCTGCGCCTGGGTAAGCTGTGCACTGAGATGGTCCACCTGGTGAAAACAGCATTGGCACAGCAGTATTCAGTCCCAACAACAAATGCATCTTGGAACAAGCTGCCTGCACTTATCTGCTCATACAATCACAAGCAGGTAATCGGTTCTGCAAAGGGACGAGGTGGAGTGCACTCTGCGTACAACACTCATATGCTACCTGGACCTACAGCACAGCATATGTTGTGCTTGCAGGTCACCGAACAGACAACTTCCACATGCACAGCTGCTCTCCTGCATACCTGCTTGTTGAGGCTGAGTATGATGTTCTCAGATGCTGCTGCCATCTGGTCTTTTGCCAGCTTATCAACATCTGGTCCACCTCCCAGCAGTTCACCCAGACGAGTGACCTCAGCATCCCTGGCTGACACTGCTTGATGGGCTGCAGCCAGCTGCTGCTGAAGGTCTGCCACCTGACCTGCACGTGAGGACAGCTGCTGCTGAAGTGATGCAATTCGTGCGTCTGATGCTGCCTGTAGGTTGATCAGTGATGCAGGTACTGGGGGCGGAGCTGCAGCAAGGGCACCTGCAGCAGTAGCAGGAGTAGAAAGATTTTGCTGTTACACATCAAACTACCACAGGATTTGAGAGCCATGCTGATGTGTGGCACGCCTTCCCGCTTATACAGATATCATCAGGTGTTGTGCTTGACAGACTTCTGCAACCAAGGCTGCTTTGATGGTGCTTTTCCCTGTTGCTGCTGACGGCTTGTTGGAACTCACTGATGCCTTTGCTCATGTTAATCTTGAAGACATCATCAACAGGCTCAAATCCTGCAACAACAGGCAAAGATGCACTCAGTAGTACCCTGCACCTAACCATAATGGCCACAACTTGTCATGATTACACTGATCATCCCCATAACATGCCATATTCATGCTGAAGGCAGCTCAACTGCTCTGACCTGGCGCCACAGGCAGCAAAGGCACAAGACAGTCAACAGATGTATTGAGACACTGCTATGTACCGTGATGTGCAGCTGACTGTGCTTGTACTAGGTAGAGCGCTCGGAAAGCAAACATGCTGCAGCTAACCCCTCTCATGTCAACTGATGCTGCTGCTGCTTGCGCAACTGAGGCATTGTACACACCCGCTTTGCTGCGTTTCTCTCCCAGTTTGATGAGCTCTGCCACCTTCTTGCGCAGCCCCTGGTTGTCTTTCTCCAGCCCATCGTATCTGCTGACAGCTTGTTGCCTCCAGTATGAGAGCTCAGCAACCTGATCTTCCAACTTCTTAGTGCGCTGGTAGCTTTCTTTCTGCAGCTGTTCATACCGCTCTGCTTCCCGTATCAGCTGTTCATGCAGCTGTGTATTCTCTTTGCTGAGGCGACCACTGTCGTGCTTGACAACCTCAAGCTGCAGCGGCAACGTCACACAGGCTGTGAAGGTTAATTTTCAACGCAACAGCAAGGCAATACCTGCTGTATGAAGGTCCTGACCTTGGTGTTGAATGTGGCTATCTCTTGTGCATACTTTGACGCTTGCTGCTTGATTACACGGTAGCTATCAGTAGTTCTGATCAAGTCGTTGATGATATGCGACACTAGGGGCGCAGAAGTTGCGTCTAGTGCTTCTGTGTAGTTGAGTGCTTCAAGCTTTCGTCTCAGCAAGACAAGTGACCTTTCGTCCATCATAGCTGCACCTCAGCAATACTTAAGTGATATATTCTGGCATATGCGGACATCTTTCACACATCAGAGGGGATTACATACGATGCCCGCCTTAACAACGATGTGACCACACAGGTGTACGTAGATAAAGGATGTTCATTGTCCATAAATGGATCGTCATAATGTTCATATTGTGCAGCCCGGCACACAACATTCAAACAAGGTGTTGTTATGCGGGTGCAAGTGAAGGAACAGCGTTGCCAGACAGGTCATGCTCACAAGCAACTTTGATTAGCAATACGTATACGAACCAAGTGCATCACATAGTGCGGATCACGAACAGGTACCCTGCTGCTTTGTTGTACCTGCTCTGAGCCAGCTCAGTCTCTCCGACTCTGCAACATCCGGAGCCAGTGTACTGAAGTTTTATGCAACATCTGTACATATCAATTTATCTTGCGCGCAGCCATTGAGACGTCTGACAGCTGAGCCCTCCCGGAACTCATCAGCAGCACACTCTGTGGAGACTCTGTTATTGTCCTTTACGCTGCTTCCACACAGGCTTTCGCTTCTCCAAGAACGCCACCATGCCCTCTTGTTGATCTGGTGAACCGAAACAGCTGTAGAATAACTCCCTGCATGCCAGCACCATAACAACGTTCCAGCAGAGCTGTTGGAAAGTACTCTTGTGCCAATGGTTTGCATAATGTGCCCGCCATGCCACCTCAAGCTTTACCACCTGCGTGATATCAATCTGCAGCATCAAAATGTCTGCTGTAGGGATCATGTGCATTGTTGTCATTCTACTGCGTGATGGTCAACATAGGGTTGGTGTGCAAATGCTTACCTCTCATAGTGTATTGCTACATCCAGTGGTTTGTTTTCAGCTGCATAAGAGGCCTGCAGTATCTTCCTTATTGCACCAGGAGGATAACTGCATGTCCAAGAACATACAGCAGTTGACAACCATCAGCAAGACCAATGTGGATGCCGTTCCTGCAGTGTAACACATGCTGCCAATAACACTTGCATGGCGCAACACTAGCAGTTATCTTGAACCAGCAACACGCTGCTAAGACAGCAGGGGAGGTTTTCAACCCTCAATGACTCCTTTATCTACTGCCCGTCCACCAAGGTTTGGCCTCCCAGCCCCCCACCTTGCAATCTTGTCTGCAACAGCATGTGCTTCGGTCATGAGCTGATCTGCAGGCACAACCCGACTTACAAGACCAGCTGCTAATGCTTCTGATGCATTGAGCCTGTGATGGCAACAGCAACAGCGTCAGCAACATCAGTAGCTGGGCGGATGACAGGCGTAGAGGTGCCTGCTGCCTTCAATCACAGGTCCAGTGATGAGCAGTGCTGGATTGGGTGCCCTCCCTTGCAGCAACAACAGGAGTCAAGGCTTTCGGCGACACAGCAGCTGGGACAACGCTACCAACAACCACCAACAGAGCACTTGATGTTTACCACACAACCACCAACAGCCCGTCAATGATATCAGTCCTGATCTGCCATATGCCCCACTTACCTTCTTGCTGTAAGCAACATGTCATTTGCCACTGCTCTTCCGACCAGTCTAGGCAGTCGCTGTGTTCCCGCAATGCCAGGGATGACACCCAGGGTCACCTCAGGCTGATGTATTGGTCAGCAGCAGCATGCAGCAGTATGCAGACGATACAGCGCGTTCAGTACATTTGAAAGTGTTTTATACATAATACAGCGCTGATCATGAGCAGCGGCATCAGAGCATCAAGTGCTTTTGGCAGCACATAGATGACACAAACTGGCCGGTAGATTCACAGGAGCTTGTAATACACAAAAGGTGATCACACATACCTGTGGCAACCTACATGCTACTTATGACACAGAGATCACAGACTCAGGCTTCCAAGCAGCAGGGCATCCAACAACAGATCGCAGTGCATTCAATACTCACCAGTCCAAATGCTGCATTGTCAGCAGCAATAATGACGTCACACAACATAGCCAGCTCAGCCCCTCCACCAAGAGCGAACCCGTTGACTGCTGCTATCAAAGGGGTCCAGCTGCGACGACCAGCACCTAACTCCTGCCAGCGGGCAAACAGCTGCTGCTGCTCACACTGCAGGAGACACATAGAACAGCATTGCATTCATTTTGCTGCACGAGCCAACTCTTTGTCACATAGAACAATGTACATAGAACATGCTGTGATCATGACAACTGGGTTGACTAAGTCATTCTGGTTCTGTTGGTGATGCTGCTGCTGCTGGTGGCCAAGTGTGAACTTGGTACTTGACAGTCGTGCAATCAGTATGTCCACTTGAGTCACTGTGATGAGTGTACCAACATCTCTGAGCTGACCTGCTGCTGGTCCAGGCTGGCCATCTCCTTGATATCTGCTCCAGCAGCAAAGGCCTTTCCCTTGCCAGTGATGATAATAGACCTCACACTGCTGTCATTATCAAGCTGCTGTACTGTGTCAACGAGTTCATGCATTACCTGCACCATATTTGCAATCAACCAGGGAACAATTAGCTCAGGATATGTCACGGGTTAGGAGAAAAGTTTCTGGTAAGGCATGACAGATGGCCCCTCAAGCAGGATGCAGTGACATTGCTTGTACTAGTAGCAGTCGACTACTAAGAGCTATGAACGCAGTTGCAAGGGTACCTTGCATACAAATGGACAATAGTACACATTGCTTGTTGGCTGCCACTGTGTGGTGACATGTATGGCTGAGGATCCATGAGGTACACTTCCATACGGAATACCAAGCTAGTTGTCTGCACTTGACTTGACCTACACACCTGTGTGGATAAAGCGTTCATTTGTTTTGGACGGTTCAGCTCAATCACTGCTGTTGGTCCCTCCTGAGTAACTTCCAACGTGCTGAGCGAAGCTACTTGCGAGAACGAGCGATGCTTCATATAGAATGCCGCTTTCAATTGAAACAAGCTACGTAATCCGTATCGCTGCAGCATACTTGCCCTTTGTTGATAAACAGATGTACCAGTGCAAGTTGATATTGCAAGAGCCCTAGACTGCTGTACAGCAGCTGATCAACATACGTATGACAGTTGATTGCGTGAAACTGTTGTTTCAAGCTGTCCATACCATGACAGACACAGAAGCAAAGAACAACTGGGTTTCCAACCAAAGTGTAACAACTGACGTGGGCGAAAGAACACACAGGCGTACTGTACCACGTACAGCTTAATAGACCATTGCATTTGTTTTGCTTTTATATCTGAAGCACCTCAGCTTTCCACGTTCAGCAGAGTCACGGGTGGCACGTTCCCTGCAGTAGCACGTCGTATCAGCAACTTGTTCAACGGTGCACTGCAATACATTTGATATCAGCGCACAACATGCGTCCCGCTTTGCAATCCAGCAATCAAGTAGCATCCTGCAGCGGTCGCAGTACCGCTGGTGCCCATGTGCTGTCTAGGACTGGTCCAACAAGACGGCCGAGGCGTGCTCAGCTAAGTGTCCAAGCGCTACTTAAACCCGTAAGCTGTCAGATTCTGGATACCGCTATCTGCTGATGGCTATCGACAGTCCTGGACCTGAGACGCTTGTCACTGAAGCTTCTAGAGCAGCAGTCTGGTGAATGAAAGATATGGCTTCTGCAGCAGGGAGAATTGTTGTAGATATGCAACATATCGCAGATGTCGAAAGTTATTGGATCCGTACTACAGCCATGAGTCCTTGAATGCGATCTACAGCAGCATCTATTGCCTCTTTGATGCAGAAGACCTGCAGTGTTACAGTGATGTGATCGCATCCCTGACTGCTGCTGCTGCTGCGTTGTCGACCAGGCTGAAGGTGTTCAGGTGACCTGGTCACAAACAACAGACGATGTGCTGGTCAAAGTGCCAGTAGACAGCAGCGTGAAAGGAAAGAGTGTCAAGTGAGTGACGAGTATCTCTCCAGTTTGCCCTGTTTGCAGTGTCAAGTTGCAGCATACAAGTTCTCATCCACTTGGTCCTGCATGCGCCTTAGACTCTCATTCAGGTATATACATGTATTCTGACTGCAAGCAGCAATGGCACTCAGAAGGTCAACGAGCATCATCAGCTGCTGTCGTCAGATCATGCTGCATGGAGGCAGCAGAATTTCTGGCAGTCTATAACAGCAATACAGCAACAACAGCTGCAACCAGCAGCGGCTGTGGGCATGTTGGTCGTTTTGTTCAACAAAGTAATATCAGTAGCAGCAGTTGCGCTTGAGAGGTGTTACAAGGAACGTAGCCATAGGCAGCTTTGTTTGCAAATGCCTGGCCAGGTCATGTGGCTACAAGTGAAGCCAGCGGTGTGTCACATCACATTGGTTTCAAGACCCTTGCTAAGTTAGCCGCTGCTGTTGCTTCTGCCACACTAGGTTTGAGGTCCATCCCACTCGTCTTCAGCTTGATGTTGATGGTAAAACTCTGTTGCAGGGTAAACTGTCAGATGTGGGCAGCATCAGAGCAGACGGTGAGGGAGTGTGGATATAAGATCTAGAGGTTGCGACTCTCACGCACTTTATTGGAATGTATGAATTATGCTGTTTTTGGTTGGTATCCCTGCTCCTGGCTACTGCTCCTGCTGCTGCTGCTGCCTTCCCCTGTTGCACACCTGCGTGTTCGCTGCTGCCGCTGCTGAGTGCTGCTGGTATTGCTGCTGCTGCTGTTGTATCTCCTTCAGACTCCTACTGGGTTCTCGAGTCTGATGATGATTCTGGTGACAAGTTTGTGATGATCACTCTAGCCAAGTCAGCAATGGGCTACATGAGCTGGGATGCTTTGCTGGAGGAAGACAAACCAGATAACACTGTCACACACAGGGTAAGAGACAAGGGGACATTGGCTGATGCTGTTCCTGCTGCTGCTGCTGCTGCAGTCCTAGCTGAAATCGTTGTGGATGCCGTCTAGCGCATGCACCTCTGCACTTGCGACCTGATACCCCCCTCTGCCGCTGCTGTCCGGCTCGCGTTCATCCACAGGTAGCACTAGACGTCCAAGTTGTTGATCGTGTTGGTCGCATCATTCTTGGATTATTTGGCAATGTGGTACCAAAGACTGTTGAGAACTTCCGTTGTCTTGTGACTGGTGAGAAGGGTGTGGGTGTGAAGGGCAAGACACTGAGTCTGAAGGGCAGCAGGTTTCACAGGATTATTCCAGGGTTCATGGCTCAAGGTGGAGACATCACTGAGGGCAATGGCATGGGAGGAGAATCCATATATGGGGAGTCATTCGAGGTATGTGCAGCGTCATTGAGGGCTTTTTTTCATTGCAGTGCAGAGTTCAAGTCACAGTGAGTCCGCTTTGAATTTTTTTCTGCTGCCTTGCTGGTGTCAACTAAGGGTGCAGGCAATGGTTTCAGTAAAATGATGCATTGAGCTGTACGGTTGCTGGCTCAGACAACTGAGTAAATGTCTGAAATACTGTGTTTTATGTTACCCTCTGTTTATATAGAGTAATAAACATACAGTGATGTTTATCTTGCTGTTGCTGTTATTTTTGCTGCTGTTGACGCCTCCAGGATGAGAACTTCAAGCTGAAACACGACAGTCGAGGTGTGTTGGCCATGGCTAATGCTGGTCCAAACACAAACAACAGTCAGTTCTACATCACATTCACACCAACACCACACCTGGACGGGAAACATGTCGTGTTTGGGAAGGTAAGCAGGCAGCTGCATACACCAACCTTGCCACTGGTGAAAATGGTGGTAGCGTGTGAGCCTTCATTTCCCCTCAATGGTGATCATGTTTGATCCGTTGTGCACTTTGTCACATGAGACAACTTGCAGCTTCACCACCACACTGCTGCTGCTGCTTGCAATGCAGTTTGGATGCATTCATGGGTGGTGTTGACTTGTCAACTGCTGCTATCTGCTCTCTCTGTCCTTGTGATTGTCTTGATGGTCATACTGTACTGTCCTGCTGACTGATCTGTTGTCTGTTTATATCTCCGCTGCATGTTGGTGTGTATCTTCAGGTTGAGGCTGGTTGGAGCAGTCTGATGTTGCTTGAAGGAGCAGGAACTGAAAATGGAAACACAACAAGTGATGTCATCATAACAGACTGCAGGTGAGACGGGAAACCGCCAGCAGCAGCAGCAGCAGCAGCAGGGATGACAGCAGCAGTGCATCTACCAAGGTGTGGGTCCAGTGAGCTTTGTTGCATCTGGGACTCTGAGGTGCAACTCATCTGCTGCTTGTGTTTGCTAGACCTGTATTCATGTCTGTTCATATGCTTGGTGCGATTCAGGTTGATGGATCTGTCAGATGACCCTGAGGCAGCAGTGGAAGAGCTGGCAGCAGCACAGAGGGAACAGCAGCTGGCAGAAGAGTTCATGAAGGAGATAGACCAGCAGCAGCAGCAGCAGCAGCAGCAGGATGAGGCACATAAGATACCAGCAGGAGCCGGGGCAAATAGACAGTGTGGATTCTCCTCTGGATTCTTGCTGGGCAACACCAGGAGCGGCTGGGGCACCGCAGGGGCG
>LWCB01008317.1:0-21218 GCA_001630525.1 Coelastrella sp. M60 | reverse complement strand
CAGGGCCCATTTATGTTGGGAGAAGAGTAAAGTGATCAATGATAAGAGTAGAGGGCGGCAGGATTTAATGTACACGGTATCAAGCACTGCAGGGGCACGGAACATCAAATAGTCCCAGTCATCCACATTGATCACTTCCAAAATGGTATGCGAGCAGTGCGAACGCTGCTCTGCAGGCGAGAAATAACCTTGGTAATACGCGCGCTCAACCCGAGCTGTCTTTCTCTTCGTAACTGCGTCATGCAATTGAGTATGATGAGCAGTATGGTGCGCTGAGAGTTATAAGTTTTTTGACATCCCCCGCCATGGCCTACTTACTACCAACTCCATCGGCCATGCTTGCACGCCATACCCCTGCGGCAGCCAACAGCTGGCCACTATGTGCCTTTGCCAGGTATTTTTGCTTTCAATGATGGTTTACTTGCATACGCGTATACTGGGGATGTGCTGTGCTGGTGACACCAGCAATCTTTCTCCTGCAGAGCAGCAGGTGCCTGCAGGCACGACAAGCAGACGCGCACCAGACTTTCACGAGCTGCTGCTATTATTGATGTGGGTAGGATCTGACACACTCTGTTTGCTACGTAAAGGTCGCTGCAGTGTGAACGTCCTTTCCCATGTTGCAGATGTGCACTCTGGTAGCCTACCAGTCCAATATGGAGACAGAAATCTATGAGCTAGGTCAACAGATGGATCGGTTGGTGCAAACCAGCTTAACAGGTACGCCATCAGGTGCAGTAAAATCAGCAGTACAAAGGATCTGTTTTGTTGATACTCTGATCTAGCTGCCTGACCCCAATTTTGGGCCTCAATGTTATTGATGCCACCTGAAACTGTCGCTGCTTGGTATCACAGTTGCTGCTATGGCTGCTCTCTCTATATATGAACTACCCATCAGCCATAGCAATTATGCCATCGGCCCCTCCCCATCTCATGGCTGCTCTGCTCAAGATATCATATACGCTGCACTGCTATGCTGCTATTCTCCTGAGTAGCCTTGACAGAGTCTATGTGGGTTGCTTTCTGTATGTTGTTTGCTCAGATGTCACACCAGCTACACTGGGCGTTGTACTTCTGGCTGGTCTTGCAACCAGCATATCTCCATGCACCCTGTCAGTGCTACCTCTGACCATTGGCTACATAGGCGGTTATGCCGAAGCATATGACGCAGCCAGCAGCAGCAGCAGCAACCAACACAGTGTTAGTGATGCTGTCAGCAAGGACAGTGACGCATCACAACAGCAACAATTGCAGCAGCAGCCTTCAGTGGTAGATGCTGCGCCACAAGCAGACAGCAGCAGCAAGCAAGCACGGACTAGCCGGCCAGGCGGCAACAAATTGGGCGCACAGGCTTTGTGTTTCTCACTTGGCCTTGCCAGCAGCTTAGCGACCTTGGGCATTGCCAGTAGTTATCTGGGGCGAGCATATGGGCAGATTGGCAGTGGTCTACCCATAGCAGTTGCTTTGGTGGCCATAGTCATGGGGTGCAACCTCCTAGGGGTGAGTTGGCAATGGTCCAGCAGCTGCTATGTGAACGATGCAGCACCCGATCATTTTTTTTGTTGTGTATCACTCTGTGAACCTGCAATGTAGAGGGGATAATTTATCACTTGTTGCGCAATGAACACCCATGTCATGTTGATGATGATGACGACTACATCACTGCATGCTTGCAATACAAACACTCACAGGGAAGTGCCCAGCGCTCTGGCATAGAATGGTGCTGACATGGTTCAGTGTGGCCTACTGAATACCCCTGCAGGTGTTGCAGCTACAGCTCCCCTCGGTTGATATAGACGTCAGGGCTGCTAAGCTCCCCCCGCCCCTCACAGCTTACCTTGCAGGGGCAACATTTGCCCTGGCAGCTTCACCCTGCAGCACACCTGTGCTGGCATCGCTGCTGGCGTATGTATCTGCCAGTCAGAACCCTGCTGCTGGGGGCCTGCTGCTGCTGGTCTACAGCTGTGGGTATGTAGCACCACTGCTGGTGGTGGCTACTGCAACAGTAAGTGCAGCTGTGTGGGTCTGGCCGGGTGTGCACACACAGTGGGTATGAATAATGTGCATTGGCCTGAGCTATTTTGCTTATTCAGTAGATTAGACAGAAGCTGTACACCTGCCTTAAGCAGTGCATATGCATGTAGGAATGCTGGCCAAGCATTCTTTCACCATGGCTTCTTGTTCATGACACGCAGGGCGCCGCCAAGCAGGTGTTGGACCTCCGCAAGAGCTCTAGCTGGGTGACACCAACCAGTGGGGTGTTGCTTGTGGTCGGAGGAACATATGCGTTACTCAGCAGACTGGTACCGACAATGTAGAGGGCTTCTGTAGGACAAAATATGCATGTCCATAAGGCTGCTGCATAGATATGCTCTCTATGATCAAACACTGCTTGGTCATACAGTATAGCTGCCCGCAGACCCATGTTAGGGGTTAGGCATGTTAGGGGTTAAGTCAGTGGCGGGTGCCAAGTGTGTCCCGACTGTTGAATACTCGGCGATGGCAATATTGCTATGGCTGATGGGTAGTTTACATATACAACTTACTAGGTTGGCATGTCACATGCACGGTGCAGATGCTGCCTTTGAGGTGCAAGCAATGCCTAACCAGCAGCACTGAGTCAGTGCTGCTGGTTAGGCTATGACAGTGCCTGCTGCCCTGCAGCCAGTGGCTTACTGTTGTACCAGAATGTAGTTGACATTGATCAGCACTCAATCATGGTAGTTGTTGAGAAGCTGTTGACTGATTCCGGATTTAAGTTGGCAACAGTGGCCCAGCTGGGTTTGTGAAAGAAAGTTTGGCTCGTGCAGCAAAACCATTTGAAATGGTTATTGAGTTGCAAAGAGGTGCGCCTTGAACTTCAGTGACTGTGGCATCTTGCTTGCTGCAATGCAAGGCCTTCAATTGGCAATCATTGTATGCAATCATTGCGTCATACCATGATAGTACGGTAGTACAGTGCCACACTATGAACTCTGAGAGTTGGCTCTTGCAGCAAAGTGAATGCAATGCTGGCTGATAAAGACAAGCAACTGCTGCTCCTACACTGTGGCACCACACGGTAATGGTCTGTTCCGTCGGGAACTCGGGGCTGCTACCATTCTCACCATCACCGTCCCAGGGGCTGTTTCCCTTGCTGGATGTCAATTGAACAACAGTGTTGGAGACGAATCAGGTTGAAGGCTTCAGTGAGCGGACACCACGGGTAGCAGCGGCTGTGCCAGAGACCTCAAGTTGACACCTCATCAGCAAAAAAACCTCTCGCACACATGATTCAGAACACTCAACTGCAATTGCAGTTGTCTCATGCAGCAGACTTGGATGACTCGACAATTCCCTCTACAAGAAAGAAAAAGATGGGTAGTACTAGTTCATATACAAAATTCCCTCTACAAGAAAGCAAAGGGACATAGGCCTGACAGTTTTGGAGGGTTGTGCAAGCTATGCAGACTTCAAACCTTTGACCAACCAAACACCTCAGCCCTAGCATCTACGATTCCTTCGTATCATCCCTCTAAAGCAGACTGTAAAACAATATGATAGCCAGAACTGGTGCCGTACTCCATCAACTGTCATGCGCCCAACTTTGGCATGTCCACTGCTGGGCACTTTGTGCCAATCAAAAGCTGACCCAGGTAGTATTGTGCTATGTAATCAACAAAAGGACTTTGTGACCTATCACGATGTGAGACTTGGATGTCTACAAGCTATGTGGGCAACTTTGAAACATAGAATTGGCCAGGCTAAGAACACCATGCTGACAAGAACAGTTTTACCCATGCAACGATGAGCCCCTTGATGTTATATAATGCAGTGTGTATAAGGTGCACACAGATCAGCTGGAAGGCAAGTGACATGCCAGCTTTCAATACTTTGCGTGGCACAGTGGCATCATCCACAGTGATGACAATGTCAAGGATCTGCCAAGGTTCCTATGCAGTAGTCCTTTGCTAGTTCGTGTACTGTTGGAGGGTGCTGAGGCCCATGAAACCCTTTGGTTGCGTCCCCCCCGGCATTATACATGATCGCCATCCCTCCAGGGTGCTCATCCACATAATCTGTTAGGTCATACACCTTCCACTCCTTGGTGTCCTGATCCTGAATGATGACCCATAGGTCGTCTGCTGTTTTGTGTTTAGCCACTTCCTCCCTGCTCCAGGTACCGATGACTAGCTTCCTTTTGGGCTTGGGCTGTAGTTGTTGCACGTGAGACTTGTAGGAGCTGCGTCTGCTAAGAATGAGCGCCAAAGCTAGTACAGCAATCAGCACGGCAGCTGCTACCTGCAATGAAGCCTCCATAGCAATGTTGACCCGTTTAATGGATCTCTGATAGTGAGTAAACCGTAGCTAGCACTGCAGGTCTTGGACAGTGACACGTATCAAGCCATTTGAAAGCTTGCACTTGAGTATGTTGTGCGTAACTTCCAAGCATCCGCAGTAACAAAGCCGTGATCACGTTGCGGGCACACCAGGACTCTGAGCTACTCATGAGGGTGCCAGAGCCAGCATCTGAGCACAGACTGTTACTGACAGGTTAGCATGCTACGCAGCTACCAGGAACTGCAGAGCGATGCCCTTTTGCACGGTGCTTCTGAGGATGTGCTTGACGTTTCTTCTTTCCTGGACGACTTGAGTATGGCCGCACGGTGCAGGGCTGGTTGAGTGTTGGCGTGGGTTGGCCAGGTGTGTGAATGCAAGCGCTGCATTGGCTGTGATCTAGTGTGCATACAAGCTCCTGCTATGCATCTTATAATGCCGAGGCTGCCTTCTTCCTGGTACCTTGGTTTCGCTTTGATGCTACAGCAACCGGCTGCTCAGCACCTGCTCGGGGTCCTCTCAAAGGCCTTGTTCCCTTGCAGATCTACACGCCGTCGATATTACTAAAGGAATAAACTGCACTTACGTCTACCTTAGTACCATGCATCGTCTGCAATCAGGATCTAGCATTCTGACAGAATCCGTCCATTTGCCTCCTGCAGGTGTTTGAGGCCCGCTCCACAAACACAAGCCTGTAATGTGTGTACCTGGTAAGTGTGCATCAGACTTCATCTAAGCTTCTCTGCAGACAGCAGCTAGTCAGTTCCCGTGCGTTCTTCTGCATTGCAAGGGGCTTGTGGTGGTCCTGAGTGCTGCCATTAGCTGGACGATGCAGTGCTACACAAATGCCCGCACTTCTTAGCATTGCATGTCACTGTATGTGGGCATGTCAAGTTGACAGTGCAGGTTACAGATCCCGTCTCTACCAAAAGCACATCGTAGTACAACTCTGTTGACCCTTTTCCTCTGCCACGATTGCTGATGAGTATGTAATTGCGCCTGTTTTTCCTCACCTGCAGGTATGCAGTCAACGGGCACATGCACCACCTCTGCGCTAGATCGTTTGCAATTCCAGGTGTGTGCAGTTCAGTGTCACCAGCGCCGTTTGCTGCCAACATTGGTCATGTAATGCAGTGCACTCCAGCTGCTACTACCTGCTACATGTCCCATCTCTTCCTTGAAGGTGAGTAACACTGGCCAGATTCTGGCTAAATAGCCACTGCATGGGACTAATTGTCGTGGCATCAAGCCTTAACGGTAGGTGAGCCCACCTGACAACCATCTCTGCACGAGTCTTGACTGCACAAGGGCTAGGATGATGCACAACATGAATGCTACTCCCCCCGCAGCTTCAGGCGAAGACCCACACAGCTATTGACAAAGCTCTGGGTGGCAACCCCAGTGCATGGTATGCAGCAGTGACAGGCATCTTGTATATCGCCTTAACAGCTCTGCACCACACTGTGCTGCGTTTGTGATAGCTGCAAATGCCACCTGACCCATTGGCCCCTCACTGCTCTAGCAGCGTTGCTCTTCTGCCTGTATCATGAGGTTGAACATGTACGAGCATCAAAATCACCGCCGTCAGAGGTTACACAATACTGCAGCATGTCCCAGCTCCTTTCTGGGGTGGCAGTGGTAGCAGCGCTAGTAGCATCTGGTTTTGTACTGCAAAGGAGGTTCACATCTACAGCCTTCTTTCAATCTTTTTGTTTCCTGTGAGAAATCTGCTATCAGGTGCTGCTTGAGCCATGCTCCACTATCACACCAGACATCTGTGGAGCGTGATCTACAGCTGTGATCTACAGCCTATGGTGTGGTAGGCATCTTCAATGAAATTTTTGTTGCGTGGCTCAGTGTTTATTACTGTTGCCAGTGTAATTTGAAGCTGGGCGCATCACAAACATGTCACATGCCGTTGATGTCGCGCGCAGGCTGGCACTGGCTGGTGCTATCAGCGCATGCCTCACGAGCCATTGCTGAGCACTGAGTGGTGCATTCATGCTGGCCGAGTCTGCGCCATCTTGGCAGTATTGCATGTTCTGTAACACCTGTAGCAGCTGCTGCCTCCCCTAGGGCCTGATCTGGCCTGAATTGTATTCCCACCATGATGGGACTGCACACGACCTGCCATGTACTACAGCGGTTCCGGAACTTGGATTCAAGGAGAATATCGGATCACAGGGCCTGTCAGCTGTCTTGACAGCTTGAACTTGACATTAGCCGATGGCCGCAAGGCTATGGCTGTAAAGCAGTGATTATTATTATTAGCCCTGGGCCAGCAGCAACATTCATCTTGCAACAACATTGATTCAGCTGCAACTAGTACTCCAGGAGCAAGCTTGTGCCACTTGGTGTCAAGTGTTCTCTATAACATAAAATCTTCAGATGCTTACACTGTACTGTGTGCATTCAAAAAGGCAACCATAACTCATGCGGTGTTATATACGGTATATACATCATCGTAGTTATTATGTTCAACTGGCAGGCACTGCGGCAGATCTGTTCACTGAACAGACGTGGCAACAGCCACTAGTACCCTCTCTCTTGGGCCATGTATCATGTACGGTACATCAGTTACAACGACAATGAATTACATAGTCAGCTGCCAGCTAGTAGCTGGCACAAAGCTACTGATCTAGTATATCAAATCTTCTCCCAGTGATAATCGCTTATCAAAATGCTAGATCCAATCAATCTTCAATCAGCGTTTGCCAAACGCTTACTATGCTGATCAGTTGATGCATCATGCATTCCAGCACGCAGCACCGCTTGTTGACTGTCATTGTCACCCAGCAACATGTCCATCAGACGGCCCGGGTGAAAAAGACAGGAGGGCAGCAAGCAAACACATAATCATTGACATCATGTAGCACGCATGGAAGCGGCACACAACAGCAATGAGGGCTAGTAAAGGATTACCCAGCACTTTATTACAGAGCCGAGTCAATAAGTCGCCGCAATAAATATAAGTTTGCAAAATTATATCCATCAACTGCCCACACCCCTAAAATCCTGGCAGTCAGGTGCAGTCACTGATACGGTATCTGTCAATGACTGGTGCTGATGCTGGGGGACTAGTGAGAGTAGTTACACTCCCCGACCGTGAGCCCTTTGAGATGCAAACCCCAGGCTGGCATACCAAATGATGCCACCCTCTTGAGCAGCATGCAGATAATCGCCTACAGAGGCTTGAGCTGGTCAATCCTGCTGAACTGCTGTAGCTGCTATCAGACTTTTATGGAGTCACAGTCTTTGTCCTTCACGTTTGACTTTGCTGCATCATCACAGCATGCTTTCCACAACCGTTTGTCCGCCTCCTTGTCCAGGTCATAGTCACCAGGTATGCACTGCAGCAGCAGCAGCAGTAGTAGCAGCAGCAGCAGCAGACATACAGGGTTGAAACAGCTGTCCCACCATGTCCGACTCTGCATCCACAAGCCATAATCCATGCCTTCAAGCTTGATAACAAGATAATGATTGTTGAGCTCATTTTTTGTACACAACCCATTTGCACACATCAAACAGATGGTCTGTAACAAGTTCTTCTGCACACCACTATCTTCGAGACACGTCATACAACTGAAGCTGGTTGCAGCACGCAAAGCAACAATAGAATGGAATTTTGTTGAATGCTGTAAACCACAAACATGATGCAGCAGGTTATTGCTGTGCTTTTGCAAAGTCCTGCAGTCAAAGCCATGCCCAACTCATGCTTGAACGATCATCAGGGTGGGATGCTTCTGTACAGTTCGCCTCGTTACTACGCCACAACAACATGCACAAAACACTACCAGCTATATGCAGCTCAACAGCCCTATGGGGGCTTTTACATCTCGTGCAGCTTACATAGTCGTCATCTTCCGTTGTCTTGTTGTTGTAGTCCTGGTTTGGCACCTGGTCATCTGGCGGCCGGGGTGGCATGGCATTGCACTCCGAATCCACCACATTCTGCAGCATGTGCATGTCATCAGCAGATTGACAAGCAGATGAAGAGGATTGCAGATTGACAAGCAGATGAAGAGGATTGCAATCTGGAACTCCCCAAGTACCCAGAAACCCTCTGCACACTCTAAGTAAGCGTTACTACATATCCACAATACACCCCTACAGCGATAGCAGGGCAACTACACCAGCAGTTCACACTGTAGGATTTCTGGCACAGCTTATACATTGCAGCCTATAAAGAGAAAGGGCTCATGATCATCACGGGCAACATAATGCAGAGCAGACCATGCAGTCTATGAGTACGAACATGTCTGTTGCTGCCATGCAGTGTAGTGCTCAGGAGCAGATATGATGCGGTGTGTCTTCAACCAACTCACCTGCTCCCTTGCATCCTCACAGCAGGACTTCATGGCGTCCCAGTCATCAGCAATCTTCGCAACATCGTAATCCTGCGATCAACGCGAAACCATACATCAGAAGATCAAGTATTCTCAAAACATTCAGACTCGATACTGATGAACCAGGTTGCAGGACTCTCAGCAGCTTCCTGCATTGCCCTGCCTGCCATTGCAAATGCTGTTGCAAGCTGAAAAGAGCCCAATTGGTTGTGAAAGTGCAGCACCAGAGCATGTGTGAGCTGATCAATACACATCAACTACAAGTGAGGAGGCACACAGTAATTGTTGAGATCCCCACCTTGTACTCGTTGCAGAAAGCTTCATCGACCTTGGCCGCACTTGGTGGTACTGGTGCAGCAACAGAAGGAGGTGGTGGTGGTGGTGGTGGCGGTGATGGTGATGCTGTCACTGCTGGAGTGGGTGTTGGTGTTGGTGTTGGAGTCCCGCTGGGTGATGGCGGTGGGGGAGGTGGTGGTGGTGGTGGGAAGACATTGGGTGTGGACCCTGGGGTTGGTACTGGTGTGGCTGGGGTGGGCGTGGGAGTGGGTGTCGGAGTCGTGGTGACCTGGCAGAGTAGCCGACAGATGGGGATGACAGCTCAGACAGCGGGCAAGCCAACAGACACGAAAATGGCGCAAGCTGGCGGACACAACATATGGCTCATTGCTGGGATGCTTGCAAGCAACTAATTGCTGACAGAGCTTGCTGCATGCAGTAGGCCAGGCTGCATCAGAGTCCATTGTAAGCATTCATAGGTTGAAGAAAACATTTCTCCCTGCCTGCGGCTGCCTGCTGCTTACTGGTGGTGGTGGTGGCGGTGGTGGTGGCGGCGGTGGAGGATTCACTACTGGAGTATTGCTGTTTGCTGCAGGTACAGGTGTTGCGGTGGGTGTGGGTGTGGGGGCTGGGGTGGGGGTTGTGCCACCAACAGAAACGCCCGCAGAGGGAGTCTGTAGCAGTGGTGGCAACAGCAGCAGCAGCAACAGGCAGCAAACTCCTTGCGAGCTTCAAGGCCATGACAGAGGCATTCAGAGGCTACTTGATCCCTGAGACGACATGTTCACACGTGGCAAAATGTCACCAGAAGCACTGTCAGGGTGTTGCTGACACAATCTGTCTAGTAGACAGATGATAAGAAAGGATGATATTGTGCAAACCTCGTGCTAACTACTTATGATAAACACAACAGCTGATAGCGCATCCCTGCCTTACCATAGTTGATCCGCTGACAGGTGTTGTTGTTGTTGCTTCTGGGGTGGTAGTGGTAGCAGTAGGTGTGGGTGTAGGTGTGGGAGTCACTGCACTAGCAGCACCAGCTGAGGGTGCCACACCTGTGCTACCGCTGTTGCTGCTGCTGCCGCCGCCACTGCTGCTGCTTGCGGTCCCAGGGCCTGATCCTGTGGAACCAGACACAGATCCACTTGCAGTTGCTGTTGGGGTTGTGGGTGGTATGACTGTAGCAGCAGATGTCCTGTCAGAAGGTGCTACTGTTCCTGTACTGCTGCTCCCACCAGCTCCACTGCTGCTGCTGCTGCTGCTTCTGTCAGTTGAAGGAGCAGGACCAGGGTTGGTCCCCCTGCTGCCTGTTGCTGCGGATGCTGACTCAGTTGCTGACGAGTCATCAGTCTCTGATGGCGGTGGTGGCGGCTCTTGATATTCCTCGACCGTGAAAGTCACAGATTCCACTGGGCTTGTATCAGCACCGGCAACAACCTTCAAGCCAGCCTGGTAACTGCCTGGGGGGAGTGCAACAGTCACTTTGGCTTTGTCAGGGCCCTGGATGGTCCTTCTGAATGTATTGTCGGTTGTGGATGTTACAGTCCATATGTAATTTGTTATTCTTGAGCCTCTTTCTGGTTTAGATCTGCTGCCATCTAATTCAACCTCTGTTCCAGCTGCTGACTCAGCAGGGAAGGACTGGTCTGACTCAGGAGCTGATATGACGACCGTGGCAGACACAAGGGCAGAGATGTAGTCAACAGCACTTGCAGATTCTGTTGCCACCCGTGACTGCTGAACAGACTGCACCACTGCGCCAGTGGCTCTAGGAGGCGATGAAGCTGCTGGTTTCTTCGCCTGCTGCTGGAGTTTGCTTGTCAGCAGATGTCGCTGCTGCTGCTGCTGTTGAGCATGGGCATGCGGTCTGCTTGCATGCAAATGTTCCCCAACATGTTTCTGAGACCACAGTTTTGTACCTTCATCAACGTCTGCTTGCGTTGCAGATCGTTGGTGTTGGTTCTGCTGCTGCTGCAGTGCCTGCTGTTGCTCCTCTGCAGCTGCATGTTGGCACAGGTGCGGGTCTGCTTGATGCTGCCGTCTGACCTCATTATCTGGTGTCAGCCAGGCTGGAACAAGCCGACTGCCGAATGTCCTACGCAAGACCGCAGCTGCTACACTTCTGAACCTAGCGTCAGTCAGGCCTGCTGGGAGGAGTTGCTGCTGTACTGTGAGAGCCTGCTGCCCCTCGTCGTTAGCGCCATCAATGATAGTTCGGCCCCTGAAAGCACGGCAGAATTGTTGTACCAATGAACCAATTTTTCCTAGCACAGCCGCTATACGCTGAGGTGTTGATGGGTGACAGAGCAAATCTAAGTGATACTACGATGCCAATTGAAGGACGTGACTGTGGCATGAGCCTAACTTGCAGCTGATCTTGATCACAAATATTTGTTATCGGCCATGGCCATCATGTTGCTCGCAAGCTGACTAGAGCAGGACGTTGCCACACGCACCCGCACTGAGCAGTTTGGAAGGCCCTGGCAGCAGTGACGACCAGCAACAAGCACAAAGCAGCCTTTTTACCCAACATAAATCGCACTAACCCATCGGCGGTGATCGCCTCAACGTATCACTAGTGCAGACAGCATGCAACCTTGTGCGCAGCAACACAAGAGCGCTGGAGGCTTGGTTCAGCAACACTGCTGGTAAGTCTCGTTGTTGGTTATGCAACTTTTCGGTGTCGGGGTTGCGTAATTGGCAGCCAGACGCTTGCACCACTTCGCTATCGCTCTGCAGCTTCGCATAGATGCTTGCCGAAACCAGCAAGTGCAATACACGTACTACCTCAATAACATACCTGTTGCCTTGCCAGCTGTCCTGTCCCAATACGTTGTCAGGTGCAGCTGCAGACCTGGAGAGATAGGTCTCACTCACAGGTCCGCGTCATAGACGGAGATAGGTCTCACTCATAGGTCCGTGTCCTAGACGGACGTTACAATCATTTTTATCCCTTCTCACACACCGACCATCATAAGCATTGTGGAAACAGCATGAACCGGTCTCTATTTGCTTGAGACTGTGTTAAGAGGCACTAGTTAGCGCTTGAAAGGCCATCATGGCGCAGGCGCTTTGCCACCGGCAGCGCTTGTACAGCTGGTTCCCTAGCTCTTCCTGGGCTTGCTGCGACTTGCGGTGATGATGCTTCTGCTTCGGTTGATATTGTTTCAGACGAGGGACAAGCCGTTGATTGCTGGCGCTATGGTGCGGGTGTAACAGTGACTAGCAAGTTGAAAGCATCAAGCCTTCAAGAGCAGTCTCTCTTTGGTACAACCACCATTCTCTCATCTATCTGCTGCCACGTAAGCCTCATGCCAACCGCACCTGATCTATCCCTTGCCGCTTTCAGTTTGAACAACTGCCTGCCGGAAAGGACACGCTTCACCTCTTCCTAAGCCGTGTCAAGGCTATGTCCATCTACATATGTGCAACTGGCGTAATGAGTGCTGACTGCTGCCCAGCACCTTATGTATCGGGCCATTGCTTTGCAACATCTGGGCCATGCATGTAAGTTCCTTCTGCTTAGCATCATGGTCTGACGGAATGGAGGTCAACTGTGCCACAAAGACTGTATTCCAAAAATATTAGGATGATAATGAATGTCATATGGCTCTTGAGTCCTGCTACTTGGCACAGAGTGTGCAGATGAGCGGTTTGTGCACAGAATCAATTACCAAAGTGTCTGCAGACATATCTACTTGGCATGTCCCATACCTCGGGGCTGCAGCTTATGCTGCCCAACTGGCAGACATTACTTAGGTTCAATATACCAGCACTACAGGGTCGCCCTCTGCTGCTGTGGCTTGCAGTGGCATTGCCTGAACACCTCTGAGTTGGGCGCTGGCGATCATTTGCAGCAATAGATTGAAGACCTCCATAGAAGGTTGCTGCATTGCCAGTCGTCCATTGCAGCGCGCATATGCCAGACATGACAGCCCAAACATGTGTGAACCACTGCGATGATTTGGGCAGCAAATGCACCATCAGCATCGACAGGTTGCAGCAATCAAGAAATGCCTGGCTGCAGCCTTTGCCCTTGGCAGCGCTGTGCAAGCTGTCTTGGGGAGAATGGCCCAAATGCTCACACTGTGATAATCCAGAGCAACCGCAGCATGACTATCACCTTGATGAGGGCATTGTGTACTGCAGCAATAACAACTGCCAGCAGCAACTGGTTGATGTGTCTGCAGCTCAGTACTTCTGGTACTTTTAGCGTCAAGGGCGTAATGCATTGCAGTTTGAATCGGGTCAACAGCAGTAGCAACAGCAGAAGCTGGTGGCAAAGGCAAGGTCAGCAAGTAGGTCACCTGCACGACCACCTGCACAAGCCACAATAGCAGCAGCAGGATCTTCAGCAGCAGCAGCAGCAGCAGTAGCAGCTGCCTCAGAGCGCAAACTATGACACAAACGCTTGAAGCGTAGATATGCTCTTAGCAAGCAGCATCCTCCTGGTACTAGAGTTGCTCAGCAAACCGGTGGACTGGACCTGCAGCCACAGCAAAGGCAGCAGCAGCAGCAAGACAACAGGTATCTGCTCTGAACACTGTGGATGTGCAAGCAGTCATCAATGGCCGTTTACGCGGTGCAGCCGCTGATGCAGCACAGGTCGTGACAGAAGCCAAGGCAGCCAGCAAGGGGCAGATGACGGGGCCATTAATTGATGGTGATGACAATGACATCTGTGCTGCTGATGCTGATGTCAATGCTGATGTAGCAGAACAGAGTCATGGGGTTCTGCTGACGCTGCTGCCAAGGATGTCTTGGGACCTGGGACTGCCCAAACACAAGAAGAGGTGGATGCTGGTCTTAGACCTGCTGCTGCAACCGGAGGCTTGCATGATACTGGAGCACGCTTGATGAGCGATGAGCAGATTGCTGGTTCAGGTAAGTCTTCTGAAAACCTCACCAAGTGAAATGCAGTACCAGCACATTTCTGCCTTGAGCTGATGTGCCTTGAGTTGTGCCACTGCTTGTTTCGGTGATCCACAACTGCTTGCTGAATGGTCTATAGCCTTGCTAATGTGCAGGTGCTGCTTATGATAATGATGCTGCAGCAGAACAGGATGATGGTGGTCTGCTTGATGCTACCGCTGCTGCCAAGGATGCCAGTAGCCCTGGATCTGGAGCTGTTTGATCAAAGGAACATGTGGCTGCTATTCTTTCTGCTACTGCATGTGGAAGCTTGCATGATGAAGAAGCAGGCTTGATGGATGATGAGCAGTGTGCTGCATTGGGTGCGTCCTCTCAGACTTATGCTGAATGCACTGCAGTAACAACATAGCACATGTTGACATGCCCCAAGTTGTCCAAATGCTACTGCTGGTTGATCTCGACTGCCAGCTGACATGATACATTTTTGTCATCATGCACAGTGCATGTAGGGTGATATGAGGCTCGCTGAACATTTCAAACTATGATTGAATGATTGCTGCTGCTGTTGTGCAGGTGGCGGTCCTCAAAACAACATGCCAGCTGCAGAGCTACAAGGATCAAGTGCTCCAGGTGGCAAGTTGCCTGATACAGTTGGCAGCACCGAACACGTGCAGTTTGCTACACCCCTGCCGAGCTTCCAGACACCCAACATGCCGCCAAACAGCAGGGCAAGACCAAGCCTTGACAGCAAAGGCACGTGCTGATCACGGCAAGGGCCCCCACCATGTGCGGTACTATCTGTCCTTTTGTAGCTGGCGTTGCGTGTTTCGTGTCTGTAAGAGCACTGCTGGTGTACTGTGTATTGTCTTCTGGTCTGTGGGTACTGTTGCAACGACCTGTAGGGGCCAGCTGTCCCATTGGCTGGTAACATCGGGTCCGCATGAGTATACTTGTGGTTCACAGTATTCTCTGAAAGAGTTTGGGAACTTGCAAGCGGCTGTTTGAGTCGTGGATATGGCTTGACACGCAAAGGACGTTGCCAGAAATAAGCCCATGGCTCGCAGTGCCACACAAAGCTATGCTGGCAAACAGGTGGTATGTCTTGAAATGTTCACCTTGAATACAATGCACCACAACCGTCATGTGACACACCATCCGCAACTGCAGCTGTACGTCTATAAGCCTTCTTTAAGCATAATATGCTGAGCCCGTGAAGCTTCATACCATCACCAATTTAGACCATAGTATACACCAGAATGATGCTAGAAACTTTCTAGCATGGTGTGCATGTGCAGTCACTGCGGCGTGCAGGTCACATAATTTGTTTAAGCATTGCAGCAGCTGACCCAGCCAGCGGTACATAAACTGACCATGGCAGGCATAATTCTGCCGTAATACAACTGAACGTTTCTGAAACAATTATAAGTAAATATGTCATGCCCGCAGATGGGTAGTCAACAGCATGTCTGCAATGATAACGAGCAAATGGCCACTGCACTTGTAATAACTAGCCCGGTTTGATATGGAGGTCTCAATGCAAGGGCATGCGAATGCGTCTTTCTTTTCCTGTCAATATAAACTTTGTTTGGTAAGCAGAGCCTGCAAAAGCACCCCAAGGCATTGCAAACTTGACAACTGAAAGCAGCAGCACTGCACCGGTACATGCACCTGTTGACCAGTCACAACTGGCATCCTAGCAAGCTCGAGCCGTTCGTGCCGGGTCAACATACTCCACATGAGCGGTAGTTTTATTGTACCAAGGTTGCAGATGAGCTCACACGGCTGTACCCTTTGATCATGAGTAGCACTGGCAGGTGTGCGATCAACGGTAGTGAGACCAACACTGCAGTGTAACTCATCGGCAGCTGTGCAGTCAATGGTATGTAGTCAGGCACTGTTAATGTATACTATGTTCTGCATCTGGTAGCAGCAAACCACTGACAGCAAGTGCCGTGAGATGCAACAACACCCAGCTCACTCCCTTGGCTGCCACCGTGGTGACCACCTGATGTTACGTAACCAGCTATGCGCATTCAGCGCAAGCACCAGTGGTTGGGTGGGTGCACCCGGTACCTGATGATCAGACGAGTCTGTTGGCAGTGGAGTTGGTATCAACCAGGTACATTGACCAGCTTGTCAAGCAGAACTGGATGACCGAAGTTGCAGTGAGGCAAAATATTCAGCCCAGTGTTCATGCCATAACTCAAAGATGGCTGGGCCAATGATCACTGAAAAAAAGGTGATTGAAAGCTTATAAGACATACTATCAGCCTGCAGAATTAGAAAATACACCCTGTGCAACCCGACACCCACTGCTCAGCAGGTTTCCTATTACTAAATGGTATAGACGGGAGCCGAAAGTGAAGGATTTCAAGCTGTGGAGGCCTTGCAGCTGTCATATCAGTTCAGGATCATCACCAAACAGTGTTAATGATATGTCTGTTGTTAACATAAGTGCTGGGCACTTCTGGAACGGTTGCACCAGTGGTTGAGGTGCTCACCCACTGAAAGTTATTGATTCACAGCCACACCATATCTAGTTGCACTTGGGATCACAGTGCAGTGTGGGGATCAGTCTGACTTGCTATTGCCTGTTTCCAAGGCTCATACAGGAGCATCTACACAACAAAGGCACTCCACATATCAGGTGACAAGGCCAGATAACAAGCCTGAACTGGTTGCCAAGCAGATCTTGTTTCACTGCAGCCTCACCTGATTTTATTGTAGTCGCTGCCCAACCAGTGTTTTTGCCATAATTTGATGATGGCTGAGCCAAGAGTTGTTATCAATAAAAAGG
Organism: Coelastrella sp. M60; assembly: GCA_001630525.1. Classification (NCBI taxonomy): domain Eukaryota; kingdom Viridiplantae; phylum Chlorophyta; class Chlorophyceae; order Sphaeropleales; family Scenedesmaceae; genus Coelastrella; species Coelastrella sp. M60. Next base: position 4,610 of record LWCB01008317.1, on the reverse strand, counting down.
TGAATGGAAGATAATAACACGTAATATCAGCCTGCATAATTAGAATTACACCTTGGGCAACCCCACATTCACAGCTCAGCATGCTTCCTATGACTGAACGGTATAGACTGGAGCCGAGAGTGAAGGATCCCAAGCAGTAGAGGCCTTGCAGCTGTCACAGGAGTTGAGGATCATTGCCAAACATCGTATGATATATGGTTTACCTCAATATAACAGCTGGGCACTGCTGGGATGGTTGCACCAGTGGTTCAGGTGCTCACCCAATGAAATGTGCTGATTCAACGCCATACTCTACCTTGTAGGACCTGGGAACAAAATGCAGTGAGTGATTCAGTCTGACTTGCTATTGCCTATTTCCAGGGCTCATGCAGGAGTATCTACACGGCAAATACACTCCACATACCCAACAAGTATGCACTTGCTTGTCAAACAGATCGTGTCTGACTGCAACCTGCCCAAGTTTCTGTGAACCCCTGTCGACACCAGTGTTTATGCCATTACTCAATGATGGCTGGTGTGATTGGCACCAGGGAAAACGTGAATGGAAGCTTATAATACATACTAGCAGCCTGTATGGTTGAAAATTGCAGCATGTGCAACCCCACACCCAAAGCTTTGCAGAACACCCATGACTGAGGTGGTACAAACAGGAGGCGATAGTGAAGGGTTTCAAGCTATGGAGGCCTTGTAGCTGTTACATGACTTGAGGATCATCATAGTAGCACCAAACACACTTTACCACATGTTGTACCTCAAGGCAGCTGCTGGGCACTGCGCAGCATGCTAGAATGGTTGCACTAGTAATTCAGGTGCTCACAGATTGCCAATCTTGGTTGAATCCGCTGATCCAATGCCATAACGTACGTAGGCTGCCTGGTTCGCTTTAGAACATATTGCCAATGACTGTGTGTATCAGTCTGACTTTCTACTAGTCTTTTCAAGGTCAATGCAGGTGCGTTTGCACGGTAGACAGAAAGGCATGAGCGTGCCTCTGTAGTGTCACTATATCAAGCATATTGTCCGCCTTTGCTGATCATCAGCGGGTGTTCAAGGCAAGAGCTTGATGTGCCATTAGCTGCTTTCATGCTGTGCACACTATCGAAATATTTCCAGTTGGCCAAAGAGCATAGTAAGCAGCATGATTCCATTACACTTCATTGCATGTCAGGTCTGTGACAAAGGACGGTCGCTGCAACCACTCTCCACTGTCATAGGAACTTGCACATCATTGTCAACAACCAAACAACAACCATACACACTTTGACACACGGCCGATATAGGTCTGGACAATACCTGTGGCATTCCTATAAGGTTTGGTGCAACTCTGACATGAAACTCACACCAGAACAACCATAGCACACTCACCAGCCCTTGCCAATGAACATCAAGCTGCAGCACTAACAACAAGTGAGGCAACTAACAGTTACAACCAGACGAAGAGGTTCTCAAGGCATTTCAGATACACCCTTGATGCTAGCAGCCAGCCATTGCTTGCTTGGTGCTGTAACTGCTGACACACTTCACACACCTTGTAAGCAGGTGACTCATATTTGACAGAACCTTCCTTGCAACTGTCGCTGCCACTGCCGCTGCTGATCAGCTTCCTGGGCCTCCGTGTCCTCAAGCTGCAGCAGCACCAGAAGCTCAGCCCTCCAGGCTTCACTATCCCTCATTGCTTCAGCTGCTAGCCTGTCCCAATGATGGATATCGTGGGTTATGATCCATCCTGCAGTCACAATACATCCAACATGCGTTGGCAACACTTGCCCTGCATGTCTGGTTGTAGATGTCAGTTGCTTGCAATGTGCTTGGTTATCTGCAGGAGCTGCTATCCATCAAGCACACACCACTATTACGAGCAGAGGAGTTGGTGTGATGTTTTGCTGCTGATGCATCATCAAGTGTTGATCACTGAGCGGGAAACGTATTGCAGTTGAGCTGGATGATTCATTCAGTAACATGCACTTACTCTCTACACTGTTGCCCATGACGAAAGCAGCAGCTTCATTGCTTGGGCCTGTGACAGCCAGCTCCCATGCGCTTCCCAACATAGAGATGCCTGCCCTGCCGTGCTGGTGTCCTGTTGAAAGGTGCACTGTGTTGGGCCTGCAGGTTATTGAACCAGCCGAAGTTCTTGCTGTCAGTGGATTTCTTCACTTCCATCCCCATATGAGGGAACAAGTACCTGTAACACACATAGAAGCAGGGCAGCACGCATCAGCCGGTGTGCGACGTGCAGATAAGAGTATGCATGCATACCAGCTGTGCATGCAACAGCTTGTTGGAAAACAAACATAGCAAGTATAGTGTGCACCCTGCATTATGATGTGACGGCAAGCAGCCACAATCACACCAAGGCTGTTGCTACCATATACACCACACATTGTGTCAAGACACTGTCAGCAGCACTACTGTTGCTGCTGATCCTGCTGCTGGGGCACCTGCTGCCCTGTAATACCACCAGCAGCAGTAGCAGCACTAATGCTGACTGGTGGGGAAACATGCTGCTGCTGCTGAGGCACCTGCTGCCCTTCAGTACCGACGGCGGCAGCAGCAGCACTTATGCTGACTGGTGGGATGACATGCTGCTGTCGCTGGTCCTGCTGCTGAGGCACCTGCTGCCTTGCAATACCAGCAGCAGCAGCAGCATTCATGCTGACTGGTGGGATGGCATGCTGCTGCTGCTGAGACACCTGTTGTGTTTGACTGCCAAAAGCAGCAGCAGAGAGATGAGTGTTGGTCAAAGAGGTGACAAGTTGCTGCAGCTGGAGCTGGGACATTTGCTGCTTGCCAGCAGCATTGACGTTAGCAAAAGCATAATCTGTTGCAACACAGGGCGTGTGCATGCACATGCTGGTGCGTTGCTGCTGTTGTGATTGCGATCCTTCTCCAGCTGCTGGCATCATGGCATGTGTGGAGCCTGCATGGTCAGAGGCAAGCCAGTCTGTCATTGTCCCGGTCACAGCATACCACAACCAGCAAGAAGGTTGCTGTCATCAGGCTTTGTGAACGTGCTTTATTTGCTTACCTGCATTCAACACTTCGCACTGCACAGTTGCTGCATCCAGGGGAGCGAACTGTACTCTTTTGGGGGCATTGCTGTGGTGCACCACTGACAATACCGCTGGCTCTTGATGACGCAAACTGCTGCAATTGTTGTTTGACCAATCGTGGCCGCTCCTGCTGCTGCTGCTGCAGCACCTGCAACTGCTTCAACAACCCTTGCATGCGCGGCTGGTCTGGGGCTGCCGTTGACTGTTGCTGGGTGAGATGTCCTGAGGTGGATTCTGACCATGCATTTGCAGCTATGTTGCTGATGTCTCACACAATGGAGCTTTGGCAGCTGCTTATTTGATGTTATGTGACCTCCTTGAAGCCAACACAACTGTACTTTGTCCTGATATAAGGTAAGCAACCTGCACCAATCAAGCATCTTGTGAAGAGCACCTGACGAATGGCCCTGCACACACAGAAACTGAGTTAGACTCAGAGACTGCTGCACATAATCGCTTGATACATTGCTCACAACGTCAGCGGCGGTTTGTTTTGTATATATCAGGTGAATGATATGTGACACGGCCCAAGCAGCACGGCAGATGGCGATGAAACGATCCGTCGTGGTGCATCAGCATGCTCTTCATACTCATGGGTGTACTTCTGCCACGCATGAGCTGCCTCATCACTTGAGCTAGTCAGCTAGTAACATGAAGCTCAATTGCATAGAATCAAAGTGCTGGTCTCATACCCTTAACCATCAACCTGGCTTAGGGCACCGTGCAGTTTACCTTGAACAGATGCAACCATCAGTGCTTTGGCCTTGCGACGTGTCAAAGATGTGAGCTGCAGCTGACTATTAGTTCGAACTGTTTCTGTTCAACTACGTGCATGCTGTCCATTGAAGGCAAGCACAAGGCGGTGCGCGCCTGACCTGTGGAACAACTGCCACTTGGGACCAAAGGCTGCAGCAGTATGGAGGGATGTTGATGATGAACAACATAGATAGTTCGCAACAGATAAATTATCGGTTGAGTTGCGAGAAACTGAAGCAACAGGCCGCGCGTCAAACAGTACAGGTTTGTCATACCCTTGATGTGCACTACGCCAGCATGCAAAGGTTGAAATTCATTTGGTCAGCCTTACACCAGTAGTACAGAGTTAGTTTAGTGTCCGGAGAGCACGCCGAGCGGCGCTGGCTGCACAGGTGCCTTCGTTTGGGCTATCGCTGAGCGATTGGCTTAATCAAAGGTTGTTATGTGTTTTCAAGGGCCCTGTAGGGTTGGAGATGCTGTTCCCACAATGCTTATGATGGTCGGTGTGTGAGAAGGGATGATAATGATTATGACGTCCGTCTATGACGCGGACCTGTGAGTGAGACCTATCTCTTGGGGAGAATGTTGAGAAGTGTGTTCAGGGCCCAGCTGTGACGATGGGGCAATATGGTGGGGAAACAAGCCTCTAATCATACATAACTGTTGATGCCTTGGACGTTTCAAGCAAAGCATGTTTCTGCAAAGCTGGGAAGAGGGCAGGAAGTCTTTCGCTGTCAACATAGGATACCAGCAGCAGCAACTGTGTAAGGCTGCCGCAAATTAAATGTGTATACTCATGGC
>LWCB01008310.1:0-13549 GCA_001630525.1 Coelastrella sp. M60 | reverse complement strand
CGATCGCGTTTGTTAGATCGCTTCGATCTCCTCCCCAGCAGAGCGAGGAACTTGGGTAAGGGCTATTTTCCGTCCTCCGGTTTACACCGTCTGTAACCCCGCAAAGCAGGGAAAGAAACGCTCCGGCTAAGGATCGAACCAGTGACCTTGGTAGACCGCGGCACGTCTTTAAGATTCGAACGCCTTAACCAGTAGACCACGTGTTTAACGTCCCGCCGGACCCAGATTACATCTCCAAAGATTACATCAAAGGCGATTGCAAGTTGAGCTGTCATGAAGATTTGCAGAGTCCCAAGAATAACAGTCTTCAACAGGATGCAGGTGACGCGCTTCTATTCCAACCAACTTGCTTCATGGAGGCACTGTTCACGCCTGATTACTTGTCAGCATAGATGCCGGTTTCATCAACCACTTACCCACAACTCTTCCTGCCAATCTGAAGTACTTTCTCCAGTCTGGTTGTACGACAGCAGATGCACTGGGATGCAGGACAGACATGTCTGTTGCACCAGGTTGGAACAAGGCAGCAAAGGGGTCGAACAGCAGCCGAGCTAGCTGGACCAGGTACTCCTGCAACAGCACAGCAACAGCAGTATCAAATGAGCAACAATGGCTCAGAGCGCATGTTAGCCATTCTTCCTTCCCGAAGAACACACAACCTCGCGTTCCTGCAGCACCAACCAGTAATCCAGCTTTGGTATGGCAGAATTATGTCGTCTATGGCATTCAGCTACAAATAGCATCCTTGTTAAACCTGGCAGCACATGCGAGGAGATACCGTGTCTTGCTCAGGCTTGCAATACATTGAGCTAGCTGTGTGTGCATGACACTGTGGCTGGTCGTGTATTCAGAGCAACTCGGTCATGTGCAAAACCCTAGCAAAGCCATAGCTTTTGCTAGGGTTTTGCACATGACCAGGTTGCTGTGAGGATGTAACAGCTACCAAGCAGGTCTGGGCAAACAAACCAAAGCTCATGGATAAGGAAGCCTGCAGCTTGTTGCCTACCTTGAGCACCCCATCTCCCATGGCATCTTCTCCAGTAAATCTCACCACCATCCGAGCTCTCAGTGCAGACGGCTCAAGGCTGAGCAACTACACGACAGATAACAAACAGCAGATTCTTCATCTGAGCTTGTGCTGCAGGATCTGGCTCTGCAGGGTAAGCCTCAATTGCAAATGCCGTCAAACTTTGGCTGCAGACATGCATGCAGTATGCTGCATCCTGCAGCCAACACTGAAGTAATGGCACACCACACAAGCAACAATAGTACGACTGTTTTCATCAAGTCGTAGGCTACATGCAATCCTCTGCTGTTGGGTACAAGTACAATGCAATGGGCGCCCCCAGGACACAGGCACTAACTATCTAGGAATGCTTCTTGTCAACCTGCTTGCCAGGTCCAACGTACACTGACATGATCAACAAGACACAGCACTTCATCGACCCATAACATGCCATCGCGCCTGCTTTGCTGCCAATGTTTGTTGGGCCTGACAGCTGTTCCTGACAAGCCCGCTTACCTCGCTGTAGCTGTCCTCGATTAGCTGATCCCTGCGCACATCAAACTCAACATCACTGACCTCATCATCGTCTTGTAGTTCTGATGGGAACAGCATCTTGTTCAACCAGTGGGACCTGTGAGCAGACGCACAGTGATGAGAGCAGTAATCATTCCAGAAAATTGCACCTTGTTGGAACTCATATCCACTCTGTGTTGCACTGCCACTTAACAGGCATTGCCTGATACCTATCTCAACCAATTACAGAGTGACCACTCTTTTGAAGCATCATGCAGCACACACAGAAAATATGTTTGGCATGCAGTGAGTTGCCTAGCATGCAAAGCAGCAACAGCAGAGTCATGCTAAGTTGTGCTAGTAATATCAGGGACTTGTGCCTTGCACCTGAAAGAGGAGGGCAGTGCACTCAGAAGTTTAGGTGCCCAGGTGACCAGCTCCATCAAGGCTTGAACCACTCGATAATGTGAATGGTCTTCAGTCTATGCAGAATGAAGAACAGCAGCATATCTTGCATGGGAATGATACAGCAGAGAAGGTACCCTCAGTCTGGGCACATGGACTGGACAGTAATTCAGCTTCAACAGCAATGCTCAGCCCAGGATACAGCAGAGAAGGTACCCTCAGTCTGGGCACATGGACTGGACAGTAATTCAGCTTCAACAGCAATGCTCAGCCCAGGACAAGGAACATGCCACCTTCTAGGACATTCAGGAAGCTGCAGGACAGCATTTCTCAACAAGCAAACACACCAACACGTCTGCAGCATGGAGGACATGGGCTGTCAGATTACTCTGCAGCGCATGCAGGAATAGAGTAGGATCAGTGGTCATTATCTGTCACCTCTGTGCGGCACTTTCAAATGGCGTCCTCACCGATGATGGTGTCAGCTGTGTGATCTGAGATTGAATCCAGCCTGAAACCAAAGAACACCCCAGGAGCTTGCTGACATCTTCAATGCCTTGTTGAGGTTGGCCAGCTAGCTCTTGCAGGGTCAGCCAGGCCTGCCAAATGCCACACCAATGATGTTTGGTCACCCTCATTGAGATCACAATCTTTCACGTCAGCTGCTGCCTTCTGAACTTGTCACCACCTGCTCAAGCCGGCAACCTTCCTATGCAGTAAAACATTCCCTGGCATTAATAACATAGCTGCAGAGCTCTACATGCTGTGTAGCTTGAACCTACCTGCGAAATATGCAAGAGAGCTTCTTCAGTCTTCAAGAACTCTGGCAGTCCTGCAAGCCCACTCATTGCGCCCTGCCCCTGCATGAACACTGTGAAACCTCTGATGACCTCTAGGGCCTCTGTCAGCAGCGGCAAGATGTCCCATGTGAGTTGCCTTTCACCACCAAACACCTGCACAGGGGGTAGCCACAAGAAGCACCTCAAGCTTGCAGCATCCTATTAGCAACATCTTGTCACCCACAGTTCGGCACTAAATCATGTTTTCAAGAATAGTGCAGGGCCATCACAACCAATCTGCTACGGCGTGGCAGATGACGCACAGCAAACCAAGTATACTTACCACATTCTTGTTCAGTTCAAGATTTAGGGCACTAGCTGACACACGCACAAGCCCAGTATCTGACATCCGTGATTCTGCTTCACGACGCAGCAAAGCAGAAGCTGTCACCGCCTTCAGCACTGCATTCACCACCACTACCCCAGGCCCTTGACCAGCTACTGAAAGCACATGGCATTCCAAGGTACCATCCTCCACTGCTGCATCTTCTGCTGAGTTTGCTTGCATGTGCTTGCTTGTTATGGGCTCAACAAGCAGCGACGCATGGGCCAGAGGAGCCAAATATCTATGGAAGGTGTCTGAGCTGGTGGGCCCAGGGGCTGCAACCCACTTATCAGGAGTGCTGACTGACAGGGGGCTGGTCAGATTGATCTTGCTGAGGTCATTGTCCAACCCTGGCAGGGCCCGAAGGACTAGTTGGCAACTGGAAAGAGCATGCTCTGTGTACAGGACATTGCAGCAGACGTGAAAGTGCCAGGGGCTATGAGTGAGTATGATCAAGTTGGTGTTCCTACTTGTACTTAAGATAATGTCAACAAGACCGCAGACACTACTAATTTCCTGCCTGTGGGTGCTTCACACATGCTTACAGATGAGCACACTATCTATGAGCAGCATAGGAAGCTTTGGTGGTGGTAGCCATGATGGGCTGCAATAAAAGCACTTTTGGGTCTGGTTTGGCTGGAGAAATACCTTGATTTGTCTGTTCAGACATACGTATCCACCCTGAAAGTTACTAATCATCATGAGTTGTACGAAGTACAAGTGTCATGCAGCCAGCATATTGCTGTCAATGCCATCAACAGCTGCGCGGCACCTTATGCAACACATGTTAAAGCTCAGTGTGGTGCTCAAACTGCTTTACCAACAACTGTGAACACTCTGCCACTCACCCGCCATCATGAGGGTTATGCACTGTAGTAGAGCTGCAGCTGTGATCAGCCGCCTGCCATCAACGCATTTCATCAAGCACACCAGTGTTGCTTGACCACTGGCAACGCTCTCACACAGACGCTTCTTAGCAAACTGGTGCTGAGGAAGGGGCACGAGCTCTGCAGGGATTGGCCTCTGAAGCCAAGTCACCAGGGGATCCAAGACGTCTGGTAAAGCTTGCAAACTCTGTGCCAGATGACTGCAAACATATGAACCGTCAGGGACATGCAGCAATTGAGGACATGCGACTATGTTATCTCTGCGCTGTCCAGCCCATGCAAATGCTGAAACCATTGATAATCAGTGCATTGTAGACTCTACAGTGCAAAACTAGGTAAGGAAAGCCAAAGAGTCCATGAGGCTTTGACAAAGGTGAGGGTGCTGTGCTGATCAGTAATGAAATTGTCTGTGTTGCAGGAAACAGCCTCCTTGTGGCCTTGCCGTGCCTTTGTGGCCTGCAGAGATTGAGCTACCCCAAATATAAGAACTGACCTTGTGGCCAAGGTCCCTGATGTAAGCAACGTCTGATGATACAAGGTGATCTGCAGGACAGACAGTATCAAACACATCTTCGCACTCGACAGTCATCCTGTACAATCTTGAGCATACATGATTCTCACCGTCTGCGATTGTTCCCGATCTGGCATGACATCACACTGAAGAGACAGTGCCATGCACCGAGGATGTGAGAGCCCCGCTGCAGCTCAAAGGTGATGCAGGGTAAGTGACTATGACAAGTAGCCTGCCACATGCATACAGGTTGGCTTGCCCTGCATCACCAATATGGCCGATGCAAGTCTCCAAACAGTACTGGAGCGATGCCAACCTGGGAACTGGCTGATAAAGCCGCTTACATTGCCAAACCTTACTCCTGTACCTGCTGTTATGACTTATAACCACCGACAACCCACCTCTAATTGAGCTGCTACTGCAGTAAGCCAAGTTTCCAGCCACTGCAGTATTGCTGAACAAGGCTCCGCAGCTCTAGCGGTTTGCAGGATCAGCTGTGCCATGTAGTTTGGAGCAGAGCCATCAGTCTGTTGCTCTTCAACTGCAGGAACAAACTGTGTGCTTGCCATGTTGGCTGCTGTCTTCAAACACTTGATAGCAAAGGCAATGTCATCAAGGGTCGCATCCTTGTGGTGGGCGACACTGAAGCAACACTGCAGGAAACAAGCAGGGGGAGGACAACTGTCTTCAAGCAGTACTGTGCAGAAGAGGTGAATTGGACCAACGGAAGAGGTGCGCACCGATGATGTGGATGCAAAGCTGATCTGTTCTAGCTAGGCAGCGACCAAGAAGCAAATAATAAGACGTCAAACCCAGGCTGTTGAAGGGACCATAGCAGTCCATGACAGGTCAGCGACTGGATCTAGCACCTGCTGTGTGAGTTCTGGAAGCAGCGATCCTGTAAGTTGTCGCTTCATTGAGATAGCTACCCTGGTAATGCACATACTACAGCGGTACGCCAGAGCTGCAAACTGAGACAGACCATGGCCAAGCAGCTGTCGATCCTGCAACTGCTTGGAGAACATGCCAGTCTGACTGTCAAGAGACAGACGATTTCACAAGTCCTATTTTCCATGACGGTGCTTGCTTGGCATACCTGTATTGCGACATGGAGCATGGCTGCTAAGTCTGGGTATTCTCCCTCAATCACCGCCGTCCTGACTGTTTGTATCCAGGTGAGCACATCCTGCAGCATCACCTGTTACAGCACAAGCAGAGTAGGTAAACGATGACCATCAGATGTTATGTCGTTGAGACACAAACAGCGACTGTAGCATTGACTGGCTGCCAGTGGCAGGTGAGAATCATTAGTGTGTTGAAGATTCTAGGCTCTGGACACTTCAACCTGACCAAGCACAACGGTGTAGAAACTTGTGCTTGCTGTCATAGCCTTTGAAATCAGTTCGTATCTTATACAGGCACTAACTTGCAGAGGAAGAAGCGCACCTGTTGATCAGCGTATGTCACATGACCTTGTAGGAAGTGCTGCATCAGTGACTTGACGCTAGCATGCTGTTGATTGAAGATCTCAGTTGCTGTTTGTACCATCCTGCATAGAACACCCCACGCGCGATGATCCAAAGACATACAAGAGCCCACAAACAGCTTGCAATATGCTCCTAGCCGATTGAGCGAGCATGCTTCTGCCTACTTCAAGCACTGATACTTCAGCACAATTGTGCTGCACAACGTTAGGCATCGTTGTACAAGATACAGTCTCAGAACATGCTGAGGACATGTACACGGCTTTTGTTGACATCATGTCATGACCACTTGGCACTTTCAACAAATACGTCCTATCTGTCATGTCGGTAAATCTGTCCACCACTGCTGTCACCACTCACTGCACGGTTAGCAGGCATAGAGCAGTCTTAGCAGGCAGGGAGCAGTTTTGGCACACCAACGATCTGCAGACTGCACGCTCAACTGCGTACCTGAGCTGTAGTCGCACGGTACAATCCCTTGAGACACCAGCTGCTGCCAGTGTCTCGTCTGGTTGCGCTGTGTGCTTGCCAATGACAAGATAGAAGCGCTCTTGAGCTGTATGTTTGCCATCATGTCTTGTTAGCCCGTGCTGCCGTGTCAGCTGGGAAACCAGCTGTTCAATGGTCGCATGAAGGTCAAATTCTGCGATGAGGACATTTGTAAACGCGAAAGACGGTCGTTGAGGGGAGGTCACTGGGAACCTGCAGCAGTCTCCCAGCCACTACTCAAGGCTGCGTGGTTTTGCAACAGACAAGTCGCATACTAGAGGAAATTCATCAAGCTAATGTCACCTATTGTTGCAGTGTGACCGTCCGGCAATCTGACGAAGAAAAAAGTAGTCTCCACGGCGGGACTTGCGCATAACTCGCGTATGCAGCTTCTTTGAACACGGTGATCCTGCTGATCACATGCACCGTTCTGACTTCTGCAACGTTTCATTGTGAAAGCATGCCTAGCAGCTCCAACTTGAAATCAAGATATGTTGGGCAGATGTGCACTACCGTCGCAGGCAGGCTCCACCGCATTCAATAAACCTCGTATCCTGAGTAGAAGCCAGTGTGCCACATGAACACCACATTATGCCGGCCTCATATCTATTGCTCTGATCAAGTTGCGGGATATGAGCGGGTGACCGACTGTTTCTATCACGGCACTCTTGTTGGACCGAACTGTGTTTTGTTTGCCAGCTTGAGCGATCTCTACAAACAACATATATCTGTCTTCCGATGTCATGCTCCTACTATGCATATGATGCTCCGTAGGCTTTTATGCCAGGACTAGTGCAAGCTAGGGTTCGAAACCTTGGTGCAAGAAGGGGTAGCCAGAAGCTCCAAACGGGTTCTCAAACCTCTCTAAAAAGGTTTAAATCTATGATTTGGTGACTATGCATCCCTTCGTACGGCTGTAGACGAGGACAGGGGACTCGACCGCATGAATGCAGAAGCAGCCAGCAGCAGCATCCCCAATGCTTTGATTCTCAAAGTCTGCGCAGACCTATCACGGTCCCTGTGGGCCCTCCAAGGGTATGATGACATCTACGGGCCTGGCCGCCACTTCATCCAATACAAAGACTTGGCACAATCAGTGTTGTCTTGCTTTACTGGGGCCTCCATAAACTTTACTGCCGTGTTGAGAAACTTCTGGAACCTCTTGCGTCCATGATACGTTTCAACGCCGCCTGGGTGACCGTATTATTGACGGAATTGACGGAACTTTGAGGGTAGACTCGTCTGCCAGCATCGTTACGCGCATGACTGGGTACAATGGACATCGCTCGTAGGTCATTCGCTGGCCTGGAGGGCTTCGGCCTGGGCGGGGTTGGATCAGAGATCCTTTAAGTATTGTATTGTATTGTATATTGCGGTTCTCTGTTCAATATGTATCTAAGCTGCGACGAACAGCAACTGCAGATTGGAAGAACACTGTAAACCGCTTGCAGCAGATTGAGCAGCATGGCCCAACAGGCTGTTACATCACAACGCATTTGAACGAGCCAAGTCTCTTCTATACGTGTGTGCACAATACATCTTGGTAGCAATATTAGCGACAAGGTCATTGGAGCAACACCGTGTTGCATTGACATTCAATCAGTGAACAACAGACAGCAGTACCCACATTTAACACACTCTGCTACTCTTCAATCCTTCATAAAGATCTACTAATCGTTCAAAAACAGTCCAAATGCCTTTGTTGCTTCTGCATTGTGCCGCCACAGTACCCTGGCAGTGCATCACGAACCAGGTGCCTGGCAACCCCGCTGCCATCATCACATTGAACCCAACTTGTCACCTTGTCTGTCAAAGCATACCAGCCCATGCTTTTGCTGCTCCTACAGGCCTTGACTGCTATGTTCGATTTACCAATCCACCCATGACATCTGCATGGTCACTGGGTTATATTCAACACTCCAGTACCCTGTAGGTGATGCCATTGCTGATGCTGTAGTCATGTGTGTTGTGGTCAATGATGTTGGTGTCTGCCAGCTCTAGATTGTAGAAATCCATGAAGTCGTCGCTGTCAAACAAAGGTCCTGCATGCCTGCAGTGCATGAGACAACATGCTGTCTTGCCTAACCAACATGCACCTCACATGCAATGTCATGGTGGCAAGGTGTCATTGACCATTAGATTACTACTCTTCTTATTGACTCCAAAACTAAAGCATTGCAACAGTCCTTACTCTACTTTCCCTGGTACTGGCGCGCATGATCGTGGGTGACCATGCAGTTCAGGATCATCGCCAGGATCATCGCCGATCTTGACCAACACCAGCTGTGGTGGGCTTCTTGCATGTTGCAACAGGAGATCTCCTGTACCCTAGTGTTGCTGTCACACTCAGAGCTGTTGACTGTGATGGAATTGATTATTCTGCAGTCTCTCTGCTACGTTCAGCTGCTGCTACGTTAGGACAACTCTGAGCGCTGTTTCAGGAACACAACTGGTGAATTGCTGTGTGAGCCTCACAAGAGGCAAACACTCACCAAGTGCCCTCTTTGAACTTGATGAAAACCCCATGTGGTATTTTGAAGGCCTTCAATTGATGCTGTTGTGGGTATTCAGATACACTGCCTGTTGGTGCTGCTACAACAATATACCAAGGCCTTATTCCTGTACTGCTCTGCAATCCACCAAGGCATTGGGTGCAACTTGAGTGGTATGTGATCCGCGAGAATTGCAAGCCACGTCTAGGTAGCCTCATGATATAGAAGCGAGGTGTCCCATTGTTCAAGACCAGCTGGGCATCTGATGCGTCGAACTCCTTGCCATCGTCAGTAGGACCTATAAGCTGCCCAAAGGGTTCAAACGCCTTGTTGGTCACTAGCTCAGATTGCAAATCCACAAACGTTGCTACTGTGGGCTTAGCTGCTTTCGTGGGGGCCAAGCGAGGAGCGCTGCACCGGGTAAGTCGCAGGGTACGCGCCTGAGGAAGAGACACGTCCATTGCTGCCTGCTTGATTGCCATGATGGATCAACCATAAAGTAAGTCCGACGCTGGATTTAGATTCACCTCTGATGGCGTGTCGCCGACAACTAGAGTACGAAGTGCTTATGTAAGGAAACCGATTGGTCATGACCAATGTTAGAAGCTTCAACACTGGCAGTCCCTGCTCAGATTCAGTATTAGGGCCCCCGGCATGTCTGTGCACGGAAGTAGACAAGCAGAACAAATTTCCCTGACTCTGGACACCGGCAGTGATGCAGGTCTCTTCTCCCTTGACTCATCGAGCGCTCATGGTACCAGATGATTGAACAAGCAGCTGTACATGGTGACAGACGGTCTTGCCCCCAAGCTTCAAAGAAAGGCATCTACATTGCAATCATCCACACATGAAGAGGACCTGGAAAACAGCAGCGCTAACGCACTGTCACAAACATGGCTGATCATTATGGGGAGAATTCTCTTTCGAAAGAGGCCCCTGACCCCTGCTGCAATAATAGATACCGCAGGGAAATCTGCCAGGAGGTAAGATCATCCTGCGGACACCATGTGTGCATACAAGAGAGCAAACCCCCTGTAAGATTTGACAAGCAGCCGTGGATCTATGTAGATGCCAGAGGCAATCTACATGCAACTGCATATTTAGGAGCACCCTTACTAATAGCTGGGTCCACCAGCTGCAGCAACAACAGTTTGCCAATCAAAGTGTCTATTTTAAAAACAAGCGATATACGCACAACTACAAGGAGTGCAATCAATAAGTGTGGATGGTAAGCGATCAGCACCACCATGAAATAGAGGCCAGGTCACGCTGTATGTGCATGCAGAGGAACTAGAGCAGGATTGTGCAGTTTGGAACCTCTGCTTCTTTCAGGGACAACAGCGCCGTAGAAGCTCTACATCCTGGTCTGGTTGGCACGCAGCACTTGCAGGACTCAGTCTCAACCACAGATCAGCCCCACTCCTGGCCACCCAGCCAAGGTCAGCAACTCGCTCTCTAGCTTTGTCAGTACAGGAGGGTCTATGCTGAGTGACGCAGTCTGAAGCTACGCCTCCGATGAATCATCTGCCCATGCCAGTGTATAGATGAGCTCCTCCTAGTCCTGCTGCACCCGCCAACGGCCTCATGATGGGTCCAACACCACCAGAGCCTGTGCTGTTGCCCCGGGTCCGTAAATCTGCGATAGCTGCCTCTACACAGCGCTGCAAACGTCCAAAGCACAAATATGGCACAGTTGATTGACAATATGCAGGCTTGTGATGGCATGCTTACGAACACTGAATGAATCATGTAGTTGTCAGGACGCAGCAACAGTGACATACTCTGAAAAACAGAAACTAACCCTGGCAAGAGCGATTGGAGATACTTGCTGCATGAGTTTCGAAGACCTGCAACAACATCAGCTCTGCTGGTACTCGCAACAGGAAAAACTTGGACATTGGAAGCCTGGGAAGGATTCAATGCTAGCCGGCATAACACTGTCATCGCCAAATGCAGCATCACTCATGTTTCGAGCAGGGGTATGTAGCGACAATCGTGGTCCTACGTCACCCAAGCTTACCTTGACGTCTGCATAAGACACCACCAGTAGCGAGCGTTCATCCCTGCTTTGCAGCAGGATCTGCTCAGACACTCCAGCGTCCAACTGCAGCATCCAACATACACACTTGCCACTTCAATGTCATGGCAGCTATCAAGTTGTTTGTTTGGCAATCAACAATACACACTGCACAGTCACAATTGAGCTGGTAGCAACAGCAGATGCATCACATGCACTTCAATGCCAGCCATGCCATGTCAGCACATGCTTATGCTTCAGCACCTTGTTGAGTGACTCAGTCATGTGGCCCCAGTCGATCACACGGCCGTTGTCAAGCTCTCCTTGATGAAACACAAAGTCCTTAAACAGCTGTAGAAGGTACCTGGCAACACAGTAGTGCAACACTTGTTACTGAGAGTCTCCTGCTTCAAGCGACATAGCTTGATAGGGGGTCTCAAGTAGGTATCAGGTATTGTTTGCTGATGGCCCCTGATGCAGGTGCAATCAGAAACTGCCTGTATAACCATGCTGGAAGCATAATGACACCTGCAGGAGAGACCTGTGGTTGAGAAGAGCAAGATATGAAGTACGCACCTGTCCCCTGTCTCGCTCCAGGCACCTGATTGTATTTGATTTTGTCCTTCTGCTTGCCGGTCTGTCACAAAGCCAAGCTTGCTAACCAGACGGAACAGGCGGCCATTCTCCATCTCCTTAGACAAGTCCTCCAGCTGTATACGACGGGTGCATAAAGGCATAACAACACAAAAGTTTGGAAGTGCATCCTCAAGTCAGCCTGTGCACTAGTTGAGCACCCAAAGTGCACAGAGACGCTGAAAATTGCGGAGATTTCCAAGTCAGACTCTTGCAGCCGCAACAGGGAGAGCAGCCTAGGCGCTTGGTGCTTGTGAGGCCCAAGCAGGTGGCTGTTCATCAAAGCTTATGTGTCTAAGGCACACACGTGGCTTACATGGACTGCTTAAGCAAACAGAAGCTCTTGAAAGCCATCAACAACACCCTTACAGAGGAGCCAGGCTATCTCCACACTCACCAACTGCTCGTTGAACATTGCCAAAGAGTCCATCTCCAGGAATAGCCGCTCCCCGAGCACTGCACTGACAGTTCGCCAATTGAACGCACCGCCATCAGCAACGCCCAGCATCAACATCAACAACCGCATGAACTCTGTGCTATAGTGTACAGAGGCAAAGTCCATACTGGGAGCTGCAGGGTGGTTGACTGCACAAGCGAGCTGAAGCAGTAGTTGGCCCATGGCCTGCAGATATAAGGAACACATGCCACGGGGAAGTGAGGACAGGAGATCCTAAAGCACCAGTACTGCTTCCTAGAGCGACGCACCATGTGCTTGTACAGTAGCAGCTCAGCAGCATTGGCATCATATTGGTTGTTGAACAAAGCCCTAGACACAAACCAAGGTTCAGATTGCAAAGGAAGCTCCCTCCTGTTGCGTTCGCTCACTGCCAGCTCTATGCACAGACTTGCTTGCTGCTCAACATGGACCACCTTCTTACCACAATGTCGTCTCTCTGCAGTTGTGTGAGGTCCTCAGAGTTTTGTGGCACCACTTCGCCTGTGAGTGCCTCTGCTACACCCAGACCAGACACCTTCAAACGACCGACAGGAGTCACCAACACCTGAAGCAGAAAAAACAACAGATCGGGTCTACTTATGAGGGACGTCACACCGTGTCAAAGCAGGCAGTTCTGTGCAGTGCAGCGCATCGCATAGCTATGCAGCAAAGATCTTGAACCTGCAGCACACACACATACAGTCCCAACTCTTGCATCTCTATGTACCGTACTGCAGCATCCCATATGTTTAGTGCCTCCTAGCTGTGCAGATGGATATCAATGAAACTACCATCCGTTCAAAACAACCCCGGTGTCATATTTACCACCTGAACAGAGTAAAACATACCACAGCTGAAGTGTTTGCTTTCTTATTCGTACCTTGGTTGCTGAGAGTGCTGCAGGACGCACAGCCAGCCCAGTAGCATGTGCAGCACGCAGTATGGCTGCTAACTGCACTGTGTAGCTCCACAGCAGCTCCTCAGTGGGGGTGTTGCGGATGAGCTGCCCTGATGCAGTCTGCAGGTGACAACCACAGCAGTAAAGGAACTCAGCATCAACATGACTGAGCGGCGAATAGCATTAGGTTGCCTACACAGATTGAGTAACAGCTGTGGACGTAAACTTACCAGCACAGTACCTACACCTGCCAAGCTACACCAGAATGCAGTATCTCTTTGCGTCACATGTAAGCCATGCTTGCACTGATTAGAGTCAAGCATGCACTATGCCATCTGAATTCTTTCTTGCCCTGCATGAGCGGTAACAGCTGGATGACGTCACAACTTGGTCATTGTTAACCAACCCACCTGTGTTGGCTGCAGGTGAGCCTGTGTGAGGGTCACTGCCCCAGGTATGTAGCTGTGCACCACCACCAAAGACTGGCTGCCATCAAGCTCAGCTGACACAAAGCCATCTACAGGCACCAACAGTCCCGGATGACCATTGAGGCATGACCAGGCATCAACTGCTGAACGAACAACTGCCAGCATCTCATGTGACGGGATCACCTG
>LWCB01008297.1:0-15483 GCA_001630525.1 Coelastrella sp. M60 | reverse complement strand
CAAGGCTTGCTGACGTCAAAACAGCCTGTAGTAGTGGCATACAGCATGCAAATGGAGGGTCATGCATTTGAATATGCTGCACACCTCTTGCATTCTTATGTATCCACACTCTGGGATGACCTGTTGTGGCCTAAAAAGGGGAAACGCGTTCTACAGAGTCTGTGAGATCGCATTGAACTGGACAGTGCTGCACAAATACTCGAGCGACGTACACGATAGTTGGTGCATCAAGAATCATGAACGAGCCAGTTACACAGCGCTGTTAAGAGCTGCAAAGCCTGCTGCAGCTGACTTGGACGTGCTCCAGCAGCCACCAATGCAGCAGAGGTTGTGCTGGTCCAGCGGCGTGCTGTCTGCCCTCAAGCCTACAATGCACATCTATTCGTCAACAATGGTCACCTCCACCTCGACTCCAGGCTCAATGCTGCATGAGAAAATTGGACAGCGGCACAATGTGCAGAGCGTCAGTAGTGCACAGCCACAGTGGATTTGCTTGGGGAGCTGAATTGTCTCAAACGTGTGTCAGAGGTTTACAGACTGACTATGCAACATCAGGTACACAAAGAAGTAGGGCATGCTTTGCCTAAGGACATGTGAAGCAATTGCTGCTGGAGGCAGATACGCAAGGGGTCTGGCCTGTCCGAAATGCTGGTATGACTGCTGCTGCTGCTGCTGCTGCCAGGACAATGCTCTTATTACACTTTATAAACCAGCTGGCTGAAACTTGCAAGATGCTGCTGACCAAGTGCCAGAAAGCCAGGTACATACGGACAAAGAGATGCACCCCTGCTGACATACAGCCTGCAATATGGCCCTGATAAGTACGGAAGTGATCTGCTGGATGCCAACTGTCCTGCTGCTGCTGCTTGCGCTGCATGTGTAACTGGCAAGTCGAACAGTCTGTGGCAATCACCTGATGGATGTGATCTGCTTCACAACATCAGCAGGGGAGTGCAGGTCGATGAGACGCTTGTGGATCCTGCACAAAAGGCACCAACGCAATTAAGATTACACAAACAGCAGGTGTATCCGCCATCTATGCTCCTTAATTTGGCAAAGGCTGCACCTTATTGAAATCCCTAACCTATCCGACCCCACCAACGACACGGTTGGGCCATCACCTCTGCAGCAGCATCATTAATGCAGTCATCTCCAGACCTGCTCACCTCATCTCGAAGCGGTCCCAGGTGTTGGTACCCTCACCGCAAGGGGACTTGCGGGTGGTGATGCGCAGAGTCTTGGTGGGCAGGCGCACTGGGCCCTTCACCTTCAGCTGCTTGTCCTTGGCACCCTTTACCAGGTCGCCAGACACTGTAGGCAGTGAGACATTTTTGGTGTTCAGAAGAGCTTATAACACTCGAGGAATGCGCTAGGCAATTGCAGAACCACTGTCTGCAGCAGTAACATGTTGGGAACCACTGTCTGCTGAAGTGATGCGGCATAACAAACCGTCAAGGCTCAGCATTACTCTCAACTCACCCTTCTCAAGTGCCTTCACGTTCTTGGAGGTGAGAGTGATCCTGATGCGGTGCACCTGGGGCAGGTCCTCCTCCAGACCAGGCTTTCCAGCTGCGGGCTTAGTTGCCATCTGCAGGAGGGTCACAAGCATACAGTCGCATCTACATCAAGGAGGCAGCAGGCTGATAAACGCTGCTACTATTGACAACAAAACCGAGCGCAGTAGGCTTTGCTCTATAGGTGCTTTTGCATGCTATATCGCTATTAGCGATGTGGCCGCATACCTTGTCCCCGAGTCAGTCACTTCAAAGGAAGTCTGTCACTGAGGGACCTTACTCAAGGTTCGTAGAGAGAAAGACTTCCTGCACCGACGGGGCCTTTGTGGCGCAAACGCCGGCAAACTGGTGCGTGTGTTTGGCAGAACCCGCGGCCAATGAAATTTTTCATTGGCTGTTGCAAGGGAATATACATCTCACGAGTCATGCTTCCAATGAGAAAACAAACCGTGTGCAGGCGCGTAGACTTGTACAAAACTCCCAACTTATTTGAGCGGGTACGCGGTGACATCAGGCAAGCCAGGCCGGTGTGTGGTTCGTTAAAGCTCCCAAGGCCACAGCATGGCACTACAAATGCGATTCTTGTCCCAACCATACGCTCCAAGTCGCATCAAGTGCCTGCAGCGATCCAGCACGCTTCCACGCCTAGTGCGGTTAGCTCCAATTTGTGCAAGCGAAGTACAGGTGTCTACAAGCAGCAGCACTGCGTCTGACTTAGTAAGTATGTGTTGTTCTCCTTGTGCTGGTGGTCGGTTGTGATCCCAAACAGCAAGTGTATACACAGCTGTGATCATGGATTCAGGTATGCCTATGACTATGCCTGTCCTGACTTGGGCTGCTGGCCCGCCACGGAATCATGAGGCGGGAACTTGCGACACATTGTTACTGAATAGTGTACCTGTTGACTGGTGCACCTGCAGTGAGTGTTGCTATCTTCCTGTGTGACCAATGATGTACCGTCTGACACTACAGGACACACCACCAGGGTGCAGCAGATACTCCATTGCAATCAAGAAGCCGTTGGGCATCGTATTAGAGCAGAACAAGGCAACTGGTATCATCACAGTGGTAAGTTACAGCGCGTAATTTATTCTACCAACAACACAGCTAGGCTCAGTCAGTGTCCCAGGATAGGCAGCATGTCCAGGAGGGGTAAGAGCAGCTGGCAATCGAGATAATTAGAGCGTTTCAGCCGTCAAAAGCTCCTTGCCATGTTTCTTGGTACTTTGTTTGTGTAATTGTGCGATTGTAATAGAGGGCAACACACGGCAAACCTTGCATGTGTCACAGTGCAGCGTCAAGACCCAAGGGTTACAAGTGGACCACAGCCCATGCTGACTGCTGTACCATTCTGATGATGGCAAATTGCAGGTAGAGATCAGTCCGGATGGCAATGCAGCCCGAACTGGGCTAGTATCTGTGGTAAGGTGACTCAGCCTGCTAAGCTTACGCAAGGCAGCTTCAAATGCCACAAGTGCACGAGTCAGAATGCCTATCAGCTAAGAACATGATGTGAATTGTGGTGCATTGCACAAATAGTATGTATTTGGTGCAGACGCTTAAAGTACGCATGAGGAGAAAGTGACAGGGTTGATAGCTTTCAAGGGAAAAAACATGCGAATGGTTAGCTGATCAGCAGTCGAGCCTTGCTGAAGCCGTCAGAGTAAGCAATCAACAGCAATGCTGTGTATGCGAAAGGTCGTCCCAGGATATCAGGGGGTACAACCATGTGTCATTGCGCAGGGGGACCAGTTGATAGCAACCTCAGGTGTGACTTACAGCAAGGAAGAAGACTACAATGGGGCTAGCGTCAAGAAGGGGCAGCAAGTAGTCCGCGTGAATGCAATCGGCCAGGTGAGTGTGGCAACTACTGCCATCGTTAAAGGTCATGATGCAAAGAACAGCATTGTAACTTTGGGGCTTATACCAGTGTAAAGGTTTCATCAGGCGACCGCCTGATCCCAACTGACATATTTGAGTTTTCTTGCATCATGCACCTGCAACTACTTGGGGGATGTCCCCTTCCAGCTGAGCAGGGGTGAGAACATTCTTGGCATATCAGTTGTCATTGCCTTGGGTGTATGGCGCGTCCGACATTGTCCTTCTCCAGTTCTGCAAGCTGCAGCTTACACAGACACAGAGGGGAACTGCAGCAGCTGCAACAAAGCTCAGCGGGCTATGTGCAGAACAGGCTAACCGCACTACCTAGCTAAATTGCCTCAGCACACAGACCTACAAGGCAGATGCTCTGTTGAGAAGGGACCAGCTTGCTTGTGTCTTGTTCACTGACCAGGCCAGTGGTATACTCGCATATGTGCAGCGGACACCTGCTATGGCTTCACGGTATAACACTAGCCTGGCCCCGGCTAATGGTCCAGCAACCACACCACTCTGATGCATCCAATGTTTCAGCAATCGGATATCAAATGATACTTGCTTCTTGCTGACTCATAAGTACTGAATGTCAAGTTACCTGCTTGTTTGTGTGTTCAGAGTTTCAAGACGATTGCAGCAGCCATTGGGTCGCATCCAGGCCATATGGAGGTGAGCAATGTTTGGTGCCAAGCCCTGGGCTCGTGGTGCATGAGCAGCTTGGTCCCCTGAGTCAGCTAATAGCAGACTACCTGCGCTGCAAAACAGAGACACTGAGCATCCGCAGTGTCATGGAGCTGGTTGATTCTGCTGCTGAGTATGCTGCTCATGAATATACTGACCCTGCAACTGACTATATTGACCCTGCATCTGACACCACTGATGCCTTGCCGTACGCATCATTGCAGGTGAAGTTGGAATTTCAGCGTTGCAACAGCGACGTGAGTTGAGTCGCGCCGGATGACAGGGTCCCTGACAGGCAACTTCAGTCGGAGTTACTCTTCGTCAGTCCCACGAAGACCGTTTTCCTGGAATGGGCCTTGAACACTTCATCTGTACATTTGCCTCAAGCTACAAGCGCCTGTTGTGCGTTCTAACATACTGACCCCTTGACGGTACTTCCCACTGCAACTCCCAGCCAAGCGGTTTGCAACACTTTGTTTGGTGGACCACCTTTTTAAATGCCAGTAAAGCAAATCGATGCATTTGTCGTGGGCGTACGCTGCAGCTTCTGTGTTGCTTGACCAACTCAGCTGGTGGTCTTCTACATTCCTTGGCCGGGCTCCATCTGGGACCCGCGTTGTGACTTGGATAGCGATGTAACTTCTGAGAGTTGAATGTAATGCTGTGCTGCCCAACCCACGTCGCGGCCTTGCCGCTGAAATAGGCAACCGCACAGGAAGTTGATTGACAGTTCCAGCTGGGCACCTGGAAATTTTGTTTCAATTTTACGGGTGTATTACCTTGTACTTAGCAACTAGTCCGAATTGGCCATGGCAAGTCCTGAGGCGTTGCGGGCGCTTAGGGAGCTGCAAAGCAAGCCCGAAAACAAGGTCCGCTGTCCATACGAACGTTGTTACGGCCGTCTGCCATCGGTGAACCATAACGCCCCGCATATGGTTGCAGGTTTGCGTCGACTGCGACACCAAGAACCCACAGTGGGCAACAGTGTCCTATGGCACGTTCATGTGCTTGGAATGCAGTGGAAAGCATCGTGGGCTTGGGGTTCATATCAGCTTTGTGAGGTGAGTCGAGCAACAGCTGCTTGCTCATGCCTGTAGCCCATGGTGTACTGAAGGTTGGTGATGTACATGTGCAGGTCTGTGACCATGGATGCTTGGTCTGCTGATCAGCTGAAGAAGATGCAAGCAGGCGGCAATGGAGCACTCAATGACTTTTTCAAGCAGTATGGAGTGGATAAATATACGGACATCAGGGAGAAGTACAACAATCGTGTAGCCGAGGTATGTATCAGAACACCACCACCTGCTGAATTTGCAGCTGTCTTTTGAGGGTGCTCCAGGACCTGTGCCGGGCCTTGGCTAACCTTGCTCGAACATGTTCGTGCAGATATACCGCGAGAAGATTAAAGCAGCAGTAGAGGGCAGACCTTTCACCCCACCACCCCCCTCAGCAGTGCAGGTTAGCATTGGCAAGCCTGCCAACAGCAGCTTTGGGCCCCGTCCAGGCAGCGCAGGAGCAAACAGCTCGGCAGTTAGCAGCAGTAGCAGACAGGATGAATGGGCAGATTGGGGCGACAAGCCTGCGGCAGGCGGGTCCGCAGGTCATAATTCCAGCTTTGGCAACAGCAGCGAGTATAGCCGGGCGCAGTACATGGCATCAGCAGCAAACAAGGACGAATTCTTCGCGCGGAAAATGCAGGAGAATCAAAGCAAGCCAGATCACCTGCCCCCAAGCCAGGGTGGCAAGTATGTTGGCTTTGGCTCCACACCACCACCCAGGCCTCCTGGGCCTGCTGCTCCTGGTGTTGATGATGTCACTGCTTTGTTCTCAAAGGGCTTGCAGTCACTGGGCCAGGTGGCAGGTATGGCAGCCAGCACAGCTACAGTAGCCGTGCATTCAGGCACTCAAAACATCAACCAACTGCTGCAAGAGAAGCAACTTGGTCAAACATTGCAGCAGACCAGCAAGGTGGTGGCAGAGAAGGCACAGGTGGGTGTTAGCTGGTGTTGGTGTGGCCGATTGGTACCAGGCAGTTCTTGACCATACGTATGCAGATGGTGCAGACCCTGATAAAACTGTGCAAGCAATTTACCGATGGTCTTTTTTGTTGTTCACGCATGCATCCTGCATAACCGCTTGTATGGTGGCAAGCAGTTTCGACAACAATTGCTCACTTGGATATGCGTCTTTCACTGTGTTTGCCTTTGTGCAGACTGGCTGGATTGGGTTGAAGAGCTTGTATGCCAATGTAGCCTCCACAGTGGAGTCAGCAGCAAGGGACTCGGGCTACAATATAACCCTGGGCAGCAAAACTGTTGCCAGCAGCGTACAACAGCAGCAACTGCAGAAGCAGTTCCAGCAGGAGGTGGTGCAACAGCGGTACGGTGGTTATGGTGATCGAGGCGGTATGTACAATGCGCAGGTCGACGGCTATGGTAATGGCGTGCATAAGAGTGCTTCAGAAGGCACGTCTTTTGGCAGTCACCAGCCCGGTGGCTATGATGCAGCTGGTTTCAGTGCTGCTTCCAGGTCAAATGGCAATACAGGCTTCAAGGGAGGCAATGATGGGGCTGATGAAGGTGAGGAAGCTGCTGATGAAGCGCCGTTCATCATGAGTGTGACTCCACAACTGCTTGTTGGTTTGATCTCATGTGCATGATGGATCAGGCAGTGACATTCATGAGATGCACCAGTACCATTGGCAATAGCAGCTGCATCCAACTCGCTCTAAGTTTGTCACTTGGCTTCGCATCTGTCCAACTGCCACGTTGGCGCTTGGCTTCACGCGGTCAAGCCTAGCCGTTTGCGTCATGTAGTGCTTTCTGTTCTGCTGAGCAACAACTGTGCCGGGTGTAGTGGTGTGAACCTGGTCTGCTGGCCTGCTGCTGTGTTTGCCTTCAGGGTGGGGCACCTGGGATGCAAAGCCTGCAGCCAGTCAGCCACGGTCTGTGCAACACTCAGCCAGCTCTCCAGCACTGAAGCAGACAAATGCAGATGAGGATGACTGGGGCAAGTGGTAGTGCAGACTGTAGTAGCACCCAGGGTCTCTTTTTACCACAAAGCTCCAAGGTCATATTCGGGGTAGTATTGTTCTTGGCAGTGAGAACTCTCAAGTATTTGTGATGGAACTCTTCAGGATTCTTGGGACACAGCAAAAAGTGCATTATCCTGGTGCTGCTGTCATATGTTGCTCCAGGGCATAGTGGTATATGCAGGCTCCATATGTGAACCTGAACAATGCAAGCCACTTTGTTCCAAGCATGCAGACCCTTTGTGTAACAACATCAGCCATGCAACATACAAGATGACTGAGGCAACTGTGTGACAGGCGCTGGGGCCGCCACCCAGAGCCACATTATCAAAATGTTGAGTCATACTTTTGTTGTGAACAGAGGTTTGAACCGTGAAGCATAACTTTGCTTTGAAGCAAACTTGAAGTGGATGTAGTGTTGGCTGATAGGATCAGGCAACTGCTGCTCTGCTGCACTGGGCATGCCACCTGGAACTGCGAAAGCCTTGAATCCGACTCATGCAGCAAGATGGTTGCTTTGCTGGCTGATGATTAAGTTAAGCGGTTGCTGCTCAGGCTCCAGAACTGTGTCAGCGATCTGAGTGTATAAGAAACATAGCAAGCACATAGAAAGCACAACATGAAGCATGTTCAGCAGGTTGATGCATCATGCAAATAGGGCCGCTACTGTGGATACTGGGACACGCTGTAAGTTGAGAGGGACGCCGAAGTCTGCTCAGACCACACTCCAATAATACCCATATTACCTGCACACAAAGGGAACGTAGTCGGTCAGCAGCTCGCCCTGCCAGCAAATTCCAGTACCACAGTAAGCGGTGGCCCATGGATGCTGTGCACTACACTCGGAAAACGCGAGTGTGTCTGTATGGACGATAATCTCATCGCTGCTGCACCAGCTGCCTGCTGCATGGTGGGGGATGCTGACAGTGTATTAACCTCCTGGACGCTCACTATATTTGCCTCCTTCACCCTACCGTAAAGAACCAAGGATGTTACTTGCAACAGTAAGCAGCTCAAACAACTGTACTACAATGATGGTCATTAGTAGGGCAGGCCATGAGTTAATGCTGCATGGTGGCGAGTTGCATGCTGTTGATGCGGTGCTGCCGGTGACAACTCCATGAGGCTTGCTCCAGGTGTGCTGCGTTGTATAAGGTTGTTCCAACCCAGGGATGACTATGTGCAAGCAAGGTGGCCACATGATGCACACCCCTCGTTGAAAGCTCGTATACTTGTTAAAAGGCATTTAGAAGTCCTGCGTGAGCACAGACATCCTGGTGGCAGCTCACAACCTGTATGCGCATGACAGTGCTATAGGCAGACGCATGCAGTCAGATTCCAGGCTTACACTACTGCACTGTTTGACATACAAGAGATACAAGCACCTGCGCTGACCCACTGCATATGTCTGGGACCGAAGTGTTCCCGCATCGGGTTACGAGAAGCACAATGGTATCACTTTGACAATGAGATACGTTGCAATTACATGTCTTGACATGCTAATGATGAAGCACTAAACAATGCCGACAACTCTGTTGTTATGCGCGCCAACCCGTGTCTCTCAACAACCTCGTGCACCAGCTCTCTAGTCAGTGTTGTGTGCACAATATACCTGTTCTTGGCATTTGTCTACTATTCAACGGTCCATATATTAGCTGTAGTAGTCAACTCGCTTGGCCACTGTATATTGTTGATCTAGCAGCGTCCTGTCGCACCTATCGCCTGAAAACACTTATATTCGTATATCATATGCGCCTTTGCTAGCTAATTCTGCTGCAAGGCCAGCATGCAGGACATAGCAAGCAATCTGCAGTTTCAGCTGCATCGCATGCGCCTGTTGTTCACGCTTGAGGCACAGGAGTATGAGGTAAGACCCGTATGGTTGTCTCAAATTTCTCCTGGAACATCGCATGGTGCTGAACCTGTCACCTTCTTTTCGCTATCCTGCAGAAAGGCCGCAGCTTGCAAGTGCTTCAACCATCACAGACACCCATGCTGCGCACCAACGTGCAACTGTCAGGATCAAGTGCACAAACAGGTGGCCAACATGCCGTCTTGAGCGGCTCAAGCAACGGCACACCAACGGTGTCAGTAACAGCTCAAGACCACCAGGCAGGGGTAGCTGTTACAGCCAACGCGCAGCAGACGCCTGGTGACGTCGCTCACATGCCTGCACACAAGATGCAGCAGGAAGTGATTGGGACCGTGACAGCAGCACCGCCTAGTAACGGCAATGCACCAGTACCATTGTGCACTCCTGCGGCTGCCATTCCCTGCTCAACCCTGCCACAGTTACAAACACCCTTGAACAATCAAGTACAGCTGTCGTCTGTGCCGTTGCAAAACAACACGTTGGCGGAAAGCACTCCAGCCAGTTCAGCAGCAGTGGTTGAAGGTCAGCTGCTAAGTCTACCTTGCGGTGTTGTTGAGAATGCCTGCAATACTGGCTTGCCTTCTGCAACTCTGCATGTCCAGCAGCCCACAGTGCAACCAGCTGTTCAGGCAGTCCCCCCTTTGCTATTGCAGCAGACAAGCAGTGCACCACTCATGCAGCAGGTCCTGCAGAAGCAGCAGCAGTTGTCACAACCACCTTGCAGCAGTACGCAGCAGCCAAGCAACAGCGCTGTCAGCAATGGCAAGCGGGCTGGGCACTGTATAGAACCAGAAGCTTTGAAACGCATGGTAGAAAGGCAGCTGCAGATGCAGCGCGAGAAGCAGCAGCAGCAGCACTGTAATAATGAGGTCTCATGCTCTGTCAGCCAGCAGCAGCTCCAGCAGCAGCAGTCACAGCGCCTCCAGCCGCAGCAGCAGCATCGGCAGCGGTGCATGACCCGACTTCCTGAGCAGTACAGGCAGCAGAGTCAGCAGCAGCACATAGGAAACTCAGCAGCAGATCCCATCAGCAGCAGTATCACTCAACCGCTAACAATAGCAGCATTACAGCTACAGCCTCCAGAGCCACTGGAATCCCCGGGTGCATGTTTGGGACTGACTTCACCACTAGGTGGCTTTGATCAAGCCTTAGGGCTGGATCTTGAGAGCAGTAAAATCTTTGGCAGTGCTCAGAAGCGCCTGCGGCTGAGTCTCTGTGATGAAGTCCACTCTGGGGGTCTGCTGACACCAGCAGCAGCAACAGCAGCAACTAATCTGCAGCTCTCAGAGGCTCTGGTGTCTCCTGTCTTTCATACTGGGCTATCTGGGGGTTTAGAGACACCAACTATGCCTGCAGCTAGCCAGGTACTTTGCAAGGAGGCAGCATTAGAGGCAGCAGCGGCTTCAGCAGCATTAGCAGAGGCAACTGATATGCCAACACCCAGTAAGTTTTTTGTCAACAGTCCAGCAGCGGTACTCGCAGTGTCAGGTGCCGCTTCAACACTGAAACCTCAAGGTGCTTTATTCTGCACGCCAAGGAAAGCGGCAAGCAATGCTGGTGCGGCTGCAGTGTGCAAGGAAACATCAGCAACTACAGCAGCAACTCAGCCCTTACCCTCTCCTGCGTTCACAACAGCAACCAAACTGTTTGTGGACTCTAGCGCTGCAGCCATGGAAGGCACCACATCAGCAGCAGCAGCAGCAGGGTCGTCAACAGCAGCAGCAGCGGCGGGCGTAGGCTGCAGTGAACCTGCTGTGGTTATCACCCCCAGCAAGTTCCTCAACTGCAGTCCGGGACTTGCGGCAAACAAACAGCCTGGCAGTAGCTGTGTGCGGGACACACCTGTGACTCCATCACTATTTGCCCAGCCTGCATCTCCTGTATGGTCCCGCATGAGCGACCGGCAGCAGCAGCAGCAGCTGAGCAGCAGCAGTAATCCACTGCGTACTGCCAGGCGGCACAGTACAGATGCTGCTGCCCTGCTGAGCAGCTGGGTACCTGTGACTGAGGGCAAGCACGGCGTTCAGCTACCAGCAGGAACTCCTGGTGCAGCAGCAACAGCAGCAGAGTCAACACCAATGAATGGCCATGTCCCTGTTGCATTGTTCCAGACACCGCCGACAGCGGCAGCAGCAGCAGCTTCAGGTGTCCAGAGCATTCCTGCTGGTAGTGGGGTTCTTGATCCTGCTGCGGCGGCGGCTGTTCCTGTTGACATTGACGCAATCAGGCGCGGCAAGAATTCCGCAGCAGCAGCAGCAGTCGAAGGTGTTGAGAAAGTTCCTGTAGCACCTTCGGGTGTTGAAACTTCAGAGAAGGAAGCAGCGGAAGCGCCTGCAGTTGTTGCTGGTGGTATGAAGGCAGGGTCGCTGACACCACCCTTACTGGAACAGCAGGTCACTGCAACACCTTTGACGCAGGTAGTCTGATTGACCGGAGCTTATAGTCCTTGCATATGTTGATGCAGGCTTGTGAGAGGCGTATGTTGGCTCTGGTTTGCTTGCACTGATTGAACAGCAAGGAAAGCAGCAGTAGCATCTGCTGCTGTCCTTGTCATGCATTGATCACCTGTTTGTTGTGGCCTTCTGCACCCAAGTCTCCTGAGACTCGTAGCTTGTGTAGCAGTATGTTGTATATTAAAAACTGCTTAGTGTTTGCAACCAGAATGACATAGGTTGTGCGACATCAAGCCGTAATGCATCGTGTACTCAAGTGCTGCTGTTTATTGATTGTTAGCAGCAGCAGCTGAGCATGAAGCAACTTTTTGTGCAGGATGCACTGCTAGAGGGGATCTCTGTACATGTGTGGACAGCATTCGACCACAAAACATGAGACGAATGTTGAGACGGAGAGAATAGGCAACTTTGATGTTTGAGAGCATGACATACCATGTAGATCATGTTGGCATGACAGCTCAGTCCAGCTGCATTGTGTGTTGTACATCACTGGGGCAGGGTTGTTTGGGTCTACTGTCAGCTGAACATTTAAAAAGTGTGGTCAACTGGTTGACTGACTGATCAATGCTGCTGTGGTAGTAACTGGGTCTGAGCAAGAAGCAGCCATGTCAGCCAAACAGCTGCTGGTGGGTCGTTGCGAGCCCTGCAATATCTGCAGGTGGTGATGAATTGTGTGTGTCAAAGGTGTTGGTTGGATTGCTGGTCAACATGTGGGTGTTGACACCTGCAGTGTAGCCCTCTTCTGTTGGGATGTGAGTTGGCTCTTGGATGCTAGTCTTGACGCAGGCAGCTCAACAGAAACCGGATGCACAGGGATGCAGACCAACAATGTGAAAATTTGGTCTCAATGTTTGGTTGTATTAGTGATGGCACAGCTTTAGCTCTTGCATTTGCACCTTAGCCGCCTATTTATGCTGCTGTTTGTTTTCAGTTCAAAAAGAGATGGAAATTTTACAGGTGTATACAGTCTGTGTGCTGCTACCATGTGTGCGCCTTGCTGTTGCTGCTGGTTATGTTCAAGGTGCAACCTGAAGTTCAATCAGCGCTTTTGTTGCCATACTGGAAGTTCCCCATGACACAGTTCAACAAGTTGTCTCATAGGGTTTGACAACAAGAGCAAATTTGCTTCAATTTCTGGGCATACGCAGGGTGACAAGGGCTTCACCACTATCTAGCTGTAGCACTAATTTTGAGGACAATCTCGTTAGTCAGCTCTTCTTCACGGAAAGATTCTGGTTGACAAGCTGCATTTGTGCAAGGGCCTGGCTGGTTGCCAGCAGCTTCAATGTGCCAAATCACTTCTTACAGCGAGTCTCAGTACCAGTAGTAGCGGCCCTAGCTGCATGATGCATACCCATGTTTTGTCTGCTTTATGTACAATGCTTTGTGTGTGCCTCTATGTTTCTTATACTTCTGGAAGGCTGTAAGTTGTCGCACTGTGTGCAGGTAATAAATGGTGATATTGGTGGTTGTGGACGAGAAAGGACTTGAGCATGTTACCCCAGCTTACAGCGAGTTACAGTACCAGTAGTAGCGGCCCTAGCTGCATGATGCATAAACATGTTCTTCTCTTCATGTATATGATATGCTTTGTGTGTGCTTCTATGTTTCTTATACATGCATGGTGGCTTGGCAAACAGGCTCAGCAATGCTACATGTTGTGTATAGGAAACATAGAAGCACACACAAAGCATTGTATGTAAAGCAGACAGAACATGGGTATGCATCATGCTGTGTGACCTACTAAACATTCACTACAGACCATAAGGTATTGGGACCGGGTTTACCAGTACTGGGCCTTTTTCTTGCAGCCTGCCGGTGATGCACGCCAAGGCTAATAAGCCGAGGTGTACTGTTTAGAACCTATTCTATATAGCACCCCTGGACGAGCCAACACACGATATATTGCACTTGTCACTGCAATCAACAGTGGCAGACATCAACCAAACCCCAAACTTGAAAACGAGCCTCGGGGGCCCCTCCCCATGTCATGTGCGTTGGCCCGCCTTTGACAGGCAGCTATGGACGTGTGGACTAAGACGATATTTCTGTGAGTTATGAAACTGCGTTGCAATGTACCTAGACAAAAGGCATGCAGGCACCATTGCATCAGAGCTACTGCTGCAGTGTAGCGCAAAAGTTGCAGGCTGTGCAGACGGTCCAACACAGACAAAGCAGCAAGGGTGCCTGCTTGTGAGTTTCCTGCGCTGCGCGCACTCCAATTGGGTGCTGTCACGTGGTGCAGCTGGCACGTTTCTGGCAGAGTACAACTGCACTTGTTGTAGCTGGTTCTGCATAGGCTCTGTTACTGATCAACACAACAGTTGCATTATCGCAAGATGTAATCTTCTGTTGCTCACATTTACTCCACAGATGAGGTTCCAATCCGAGAAGGCCTTGTTCGCACAGCTACAAGATTGGAACGAGGACTATGGAGAGTATGCTGCAAGGCTCTGGCAGAAAGGAGTGAGGACGTATACACAACTAGCCAATGCTCCCAACAGCTTCTACACAACTGTGGGCGTGGATAGCGAGTTGCACATACATGACATCAAAGCACTGGCAAGTGGGCGGTTTGCAGGTGAATGAGCTGGCTCCAACGGCAGGCAGCAGCATTTTACTGCCAGTCCTGGGGTGCTTTGAGCTCTGTATCTTGACGTTTCTGTTGCCAAAGCAAAATCGTGCATAACACCACAGAATAAGGTGGCTTGCAGTGCGCTAAGTGCAAACGCTCAAGTGCTGGGCCGCCGAGCCTGGAAGCCATGCAGGGCACTGTCAATCAGCATTCAGCATAAATACCAGGCAGCAGTGGGTAGCAGCCAGCTGCAGCAGGCTGTGCTCAACATCATCAGCCAATGTCCACATGGACAGTGCTGTGTTTATTGCTCACTAGAAATTATTAACAGCAGTGGCAGCCCCACATACTGGTTTTGTCAGGGAGCAATCGCAGGATGATTACATGACCTGGTATAAACCCCTGAGTCCATTTAGCAACCCCAAATCAGGCCAAAACAGCACGAGCATGACAGCACATGTGTGGTATGCGATCTTGCGGCGTCAGCAGCATACAGCAGCAGCTCAGCATCAGAATTCAGCTGTGTTCTGCAGCACCAGCAGTGACCATCACTTAGGACGCAACAGACACAGCAGTGGTGGGATTGGTACTGCTCCTCCTGGTGATCAGGCCAAGCAGCATTGGTTGTATCAACGGCACAGACCTTTGTAGCCAGCAGTCGCATTTGGAAGCAGTGTTGGCGTTTGGTGTACACCGAGCGCTTCACCATGTGGCATGTTTGTGCAGTACATGATCTTCTATTCTACTCATCAGCAGAAATGTCTGCTTGACCTCCTCTTGTCCACACCAAGGAATGGGCTCTGCTACATTCTTGCAGCCCCCCTTGACTTTTGCTTGTGTTGCTCATGTGGTCATCAACTGCCGTGTGGTTTGCAACACTGCAGACAGCAGCAATCAGGAGTCGAAGCACCAGCAGGAGCAGGCGACAAAAGCGGCTGTAGCAGCTGCTGTAGTTGCGGAGGCTGCAGCAGCACAGGCAGCTGCAGCACACAGAGAGGTGTCAGCACTCAAGCGTCAAGGATGCAGTGTTACAAACTATGCAAGCATTGGGAAGGAGCTACTAGCAGCGCCAGTCCGTGTACGGTCTGACATGCTCCCACAGCAGTACACACCACTGCATGACGTTGTTGATTCTGACTTCATCAACCAGTGGACAAGTATTCAAAATGAAGATGGAGTCCAGGTACGACAAGTTCAGATAATAGGTATCACAAGCAGCAGGGGCTGTCTACTTGGGTGTCAAGCCAGTCATATGCAGCACAAGAAGTGTCGTGAAGGTGTGCTTTTGCATAGGTTGTCTAGCCATGGCACAGGGAGTGCTGCAATCTCTTGCTCTACCTGTGCAGGTCCTGGCGAAAAGGCTATTTCAGGCTGTTAGAAAGGAGCAGAGTGGCAGTGTGCAGACCCGCTTTGTCCTCGACACACACAGCAGGGGCTTCTACACCATACCAAGTGCCAAGGTGGACTTGGCGTTGTCTGCA
>LWCB01008293.1:0-21653 GCA_001630525.1 Coelastrella sp. M60 | reverse complement strand
GGTGTCTGTCGTTATCCTACTTTGGCTATACCAGTGCTGCATGTGAGCTGTGTCGTATGCATGTGGGGCTAAGTGTAGGTAGGCCGATGGGGCGACAAGACATGCACCCGCTACCTGCTAGTTGGCATGCATTCTACTGTGCTATGTATGCACTGGTCAAGTAGGTGAGAAATCCTTGGCCCTGTTGATGTTACCCGCTGAATCTATGCCCAATGAGCCTGGTATTGGCTCTTTCCTACGGGCGAGTTACTTCATGTAACTTTCAAATTGAAGATCAAAGGGTCCTGGATGGTATAGAGTTGAAGGCTCAAATCAGTGTGACTTATGCACTGCATAGTTTGGCAAAACTTCAACTCATAATGCCATTGGCAGTGATGCCGCAGTACCCCGCCGGGAAGCACCTCTGATCATGATTGCAACCCTTGCTAGCATGCTAGCCTGGTGGAATTCCTTGCAGAAATGGCATGAGATGGTGTTGCCCACAGCTTGTTGTTGACAATGCTTGTGACCGTCTACAGCTGTGACAGCTATCGCATGGCATTATGAATTGATTATAGCTGATGCCACTATGAATCCCTCATTGGTTGAGGCCTCTCATGATGATATATCGTATGTATATTGCACGATGCGTGAAATGACAGCAATGCTGTGAAGGCCAGCACTGCTACAGTAGCTCAGCTTGGCAAGTTACAACTAGACAGCCATGTGATATGTACAACCAGACATGCATGAGGCAGAACAGCTTAGCTCATCTGAAACAAACAGCACCATCTTGACATGAGCTGCTGAATGCTGACAGTAGGACACTAGTAGGGTGCAGCTGTGGCTCGATCAGACATGATATTTGGTGCTTGCCACAGACATTGGGAGGCCGTAGCAAACAGCAGCAGATCCGATCAGATGCGGCAGCCTACATGCCTGCCGAGCAGCTGCAACAGCAGCACACATTTGGACACCCTCCAGACCCTTATTGCCAATGACAGAACTACTTCCTGTGGCTTCTACACGCTTGCTGCTGCCATCAGCTGTTGACCTATTGCCTCCGTCATCGCCCTGCATTGCGGAGCCCAGGCCGCTCCCGCCTGCCCACTGTTGCAGAACAGCCTGGGCAAATCTGTCAATGTCCCGGTCAGTGACATCCCATAAGTTGGCTACTGCTGATGGACACCCTGCATATAACCACAGGCGAGGATGTCTGTTGACGGTTATGGAAGACCTCAACAGCAGCATATAGCATGTTCAACAACATATGATCGTCATCCCGAATGACAGTTGCTGTTTTGGTTCACTCCTCAAAGATTGGCTTGCCAGTCACTAACCTGCAGTAAGGTACCCCCAAATTGCTCCTGAGGGCTCAAACACGCCAGCCTGCTTCAGTCTGCCACTGCTGCATCCCATCAGCAGACTGGCTGAACATCTGTTCAATCGCTTCAAAGCTGCCAGTGGCACATACTGCTCACCACCACCATGACCAAAGTACAGGAACAGATCATGCTGCTGCAGCGCATTGACCAGCTCACTGGAACTTGGCCGCCTGCCTGATATGCCCTGAGGCAACCAAGCACAACAGAGAAGCATTGCACCGGGGCAGCTAAGACAAGAAATAATGGTGACTGCATGGCATTGAGAAACCTTTGTCAGAGTGACCATGAGTTGGTACTGAGAGCTGGGACCTACAGCTGTGACTCATCATGCTGCTGTCACTTTCCTCACCTGCAGTTTCAGTTGATGCTGCAGCAGATCCTCAAAGGTGTTCTGTGTGGCCTGAAGGTCACCATCAGGGTTCAGCAGGAAGAAACCACTGGACAACCGCAATGCCTGGCCAGCTGCAGGAACACCACCAGCTGCAGTTTGACTGGTGCCATCTACATCAGCCTGTGCTGTTGACCGTACTCGGATGGCTGTTGCTGCAGCTGCTGCTAAGCTTGGGCACCTACAGTGTGATGAAACAGCATGCGTCAAGTTGTGCCCACGGGTGATCCATGCTTGTCGCCTGTCCGCATCAACACTAGCTGACATGCACACAACTCTCTCTTGATATTGCATCACAAACAATGCAAGGCATCAGACTGATGCATGTTGGAACAGACTGGAGACCCTGACATAACCCGCACAGCTGCACCGTTCACCTGTATATGTTTTGATGCTTGAGTCCAGCACAGCTCTCCCAGGGCAGCTGTTGCACTGCACCATCAAGCATCAAAAGCACAGAAGGCATGTAGGCCTCAGCGTGCCCATGCTGTTGTGGCACTGCATCACTGCCACTTAAGGTTGAAATGCAGCTGCTGAGCCTGCTGCGAGACTGGGACTTGCGAACTGCTGGTGTGTTTGCAACCACCTGCATCTCTTCTGCAACATCAGTCTTGATTGCTGGAGCTTGGTCTGTTGGCTCAGGTGCACTGGTACCACTGCTGCTGTGTCTGCCATCTGGTGGTACACGCAATCTACTGCGCCTGACCGCATGCCTGGCTAAGCTTGGTGGAGGTACCAGGTGGTGTGCTGACACACCTGACTCTGTGACACCTACATCCCCTGCAGTGCTGTCTTCTTGTGCAAATCGCACTCTACGTGTAGCAGGTGCCTTAGCCTTGTGCCTGGTTGATGGCAGTGCTGTTGCTGGCTGTGCTGCTGTGTGATCTGTTTCAGTGTCCCTAGCATCGTCCTGCTCTGCATCCTCCTCTAGCTTCAGCTTTGCTACCATCAAGCCAGCCAGACTGCTGCAGGTCTCATCATCTGCGCCAGCATCAGCAGTGATGCTCTTGTGCTGCATGGCTTTCAGTCGGGACCTAGGCGCCTTCTTGGCACTGCTCTGCATCAGACCCAGCCTGCTGCTGACTTTGGGGGCTGCTGGGGTGGTGTATGCTGGTGAAGCAGCTGCAATGTCAACCGTTGATGCAATAGGGGCATGTATGCTGCTGGAGTTGTCTTTGCTCATCTCGCTTGCTGACGCTGCTGTCTGCAACTGTGCATGCATGTCAGTGAGCCCTGCCACTAACTTATTGATGTGCAATCCATCCACCCTCTGCTGTGTGAGCTGACACAGGTCTCTCATGGCGGTACGCAGTTCAGTGGTGCTGCAGGACTTCAGGTGCACCAGCAGGACCGCAACCAGCTGGCTCAACAGCCTACGAGGAGCATCCTCTGCAGCAGAGCGACAGACAGAGACCATCCTTTGTTGGTGCACTGTGCAGAGTCTAAACCAATACGTGCAGCCACTAAGCTCTCTCAGGCTCTGACTTCAAGACATTCTGACAAGCGCAGCAACCAGCTATACAGACAGCTGACAAAGATAAGCAAGGAGCTCTACAAATACAGGAGTATGCCGTCATGTCGTGTGCATGCCTCTATCGAGTACCCACCAAAAACAAACTCAAAGTGTTCTGTGACAAACTCCTGTGCCGCCTCTGCAGCTGCCCTCTCTGTCTGCAGCTGGCCTGGCTGCATCACCAGACACCTCCAGGGCCCCAGCCATTCCTGATCAAGCTGCCTCAGAAGACTCGCCATGCGCTCATCAAGTGCCAGGCGCTGCTTCCACCACTTGACTGCTACAGGAGCACCGCTGCCAAGGTCGGCATCAGCCTGCATGCTGGCGCTGCTGTCTGACAGAATGCTGGTTAGCTCTGACAGCAAACCTTCAACAGACCTGTAGTAATGCAGTTTACAGACATATATGTGGTGATAAGATGGATGCAACTGGATGGTAACTGGGATTAGAATGTTGATGGGCAGTGACAAGTTGGTCTCAATAGCCAAACTGCGGCATGGAAACCTGCTGCAGATTGTTTCAGGTTGACTCACCCTGCTCCTGTTGGCCGCAGCACCACCATGAGTGGCCATTGTTGTTGCTTGGCGTCCTCGGCGTCATTGCAGGCCCCTGCCGCCGTAGGTACCATTCTACACACCAGCAACCCGTTGCCTGCACCTGCTTTGGGAAGGTTGGCTTGCAAGTGGAGTGCAGCAGTAGCTGGTAGCAGATATGGCAAATGCGTGCTATCATCTGACCTGGCCTGCGGATGAGCCACTGATATGCTGCATGCTACTGCACCCAGAGGAAGGTTACTCAGCTGTTGATGCAGCCACTTGTTTGCCACATTGTCAATCAAGGACAAAATGCCTGCGAGCCTGCTCTCTTGCTTGCTCAGCGGTGAGTTGTGTGCTGCAGCCGCCAACTCGTTCAGCAAGGGCATCACATCTAGGTGCTGACGCAGCTGCTGCAAAGCATCACCCTTGTCATCCCGTTGAGCTGCGTCTCCTGTATTCTGCATTGCTGTTGGGTGGCTGCGCTGCTGCGCTCTGGACATCTTTGATGAGACTGTTAGAAGCTGCTGCTGTACGACTGATAGGCCTGCAACAACAAGGTACCAGCAGAGCAATATAACACTACCTCAGACTTATGCAACAAAATGCATAAGCTCATATATGGATCTGCATATCTCTCCAACCTTTTGCTGGGAAAACGCAAAGCTCTGAGGTCAGATGTGTTCAGCTGTGATTGCTGTGACCATGAGTCATACAGCACTTTGAGACACTCACCCAGGGACAGCTGCAGCATCATGGCAGCACTATGAACATTTCCATAGCTCTGCAGCGCGACACCCAGATGACTGCAGACCTCCTTCAGAAGGAGCACATTGGACCCACATGCTGGCAGCAGTGACAAGACGTCTGCAAGCCAAGCAGCAGCATGCTCTGTTGCTGTAGTCTTGCCATTTTCTGTGCTGCTGTCTGACACCTCTTTCTTGCTGGTTTTGCTCCCTTTCCGCCCTCTGGTGGTCTTGGTCTTGGGAGCCGGGGTGATCAAGTGAGCTGCAGTGCTGCAACTTGCCACATGCGCGAATTCAGCTTGCAAGTTGGAGTGGGTGCTGCTGCTGACAAAGCCTACCAGCTGCAGAGACTGCTCGACCTGGGGCGATACGCTGTTAGGAGCAGTCCAGAGCAGCAACTGCAGACGCAGGCTGGCAAGGGCCATGGGCCATGCTGTCTGCTGGCACCTGTCAGAACAGCAAACACCATGACCTGTTGGTGGTGTATTGCCATGTGCGTGCAGGATGAAGTAATATAGCGGCAGGTCGTGTACAGACAGGAGAGTTGGTGTATTTGGAGAGGCACAGCAGTGGAAGCTGCTGGGGTAAAACTATAAAGGAATAGAGTGGGAAAGTGGCCCATCATTGCTTACCTGCTGCAGCCTAAACCAACATCGACCTCCAGTTGTTGCACAGCTTCTGTCAACTGCTGTACAGCTGCAGTGTGATCAGAGGTCAGCATAGTCAGGTGAGCTAGGTGCAGCTGCAGCTGAGCTTGCCGGTCTCTGGCTGTCCAGAGCAGCATGTCTGGCGGTTGCTGTCCACCGGTACTCCTGCTGTTCTGCACCTTCGATGGCATTGCTGTTTGGACTGATTCATGCAGGGCTGTCAGTGCTGCCACAAGCTGCTGCTCTGCCTGTTGATACTGTTTATCTGATGTCAGGCATGCTGATTGTGCCTCAGCCATTGCAGCAGTCAACACAGCCCTCAACACATGTGCATTGGCAGCCTGCTCTTGCTGCAGCTGAAGCTGACTGTGCAATTTCAGAGCGTCTGCACTGGCAGCAGCTGCCTTCTCTGTACTGCCCAGTCTACTGTATATTGTGCTGATGCGGGCAGTTGCTATGACAGAAAAGAAACAGCAAAAACAGGCACTGCTCACTCTCGCCAGCTCCTTCAGCACCCGTATGGCATCATCTGGATTCCCTGACAGCTGCAGCACTCCTGACAGCTGCCACAATGCAGACATGTACAGACCAACTGCATGCCAGCGCAAGCCTGCATCATGTGCATGTTTCCCCTGCAACTGATGCAATGAACTTGTGCTGCCGCTGCTGCTACTGAGCTCATGTATGACTGCTTTGGACAATTGAATGGCTGCTTCTGCACTCACTGCTGCAGTCACTATATTTCCCACCATTATTGCTGCTTGACCAGCTGCCAGGTGAAGTCGTGATTGCTGCAGGTCCACTGCTATGCAGGAGTCAGACATGTGTGCCTCTTGCTGTTCTTGCTGCTGTCCTGCTATCAGCGGCAGCTGCTGAATAGCTTCTAGCTGACAAGTACAGAGATTGGGATTGCTGAAGTTGTCATCCACTTCTATGGCTTCTGCTTTCCTGGCTGTGCTGCACTTTCGTCCAATATCTGGGGGCCTTCTTACTCTGCTATTGCTGGTGTCACTGTGCTCAAGAGGTAACTGTGGTGCCAGCAGCCAGCTCAGCCAATCCAAGGTCAATGCTGGTGCTGGCATGAGCTGCTGTATCTGCTCAAGCTGTGGGCGGCCCTGAGCAGGGAGCATTGGCAGCAGGCACTGCAGCAGCTGCTGGTATCCATGCTGACAACTGCTCCAGCCCTGGAGACCTGCAATGTGCAAGGCCTCAGTTGCTGCTGCTGCCGCTTCTAGTGGGAACCTTATGCAACTCAACAAGCTGCAGCTGCTGGCTTTCTGCTGTTGCAGCAGCAGCTGGTAGAGCTGACAGCTCAGCTGGCAGTGTTGGCGGACCTCCTCCAAGAGCTCAGCATCAGCAGACAGGCTCACGGAGTCTCTGGTTGTCCCTTCCTCAACATGTTCAACCTGCTGCTCTGTAGTACCCAAGTCACCAGCATCATCATCACTGGGTGGCTGCCGGTGTTCGCCTGTGCGATGCATCAGAGCTGCTACCTTTGTCAACCCCAACAAGCAATTGGCAAGGGCTGCATGTGCCAGCACTCGAGCAGCTGTGCCACAACCATGACTGCTTGCCAGTGCCTCTGCTGCCTCACTGGTGACTGCCTGCACTTCACAAACTTGTTGCTCAACCTGTTTCCTGCACTTTTGCTGTTTGTTCGGCTTTACTTTGTTGGTGCTGTTTGCTGCTGTCCCGGAAGCACCAACACCTGCTGAGGCCAACACTTCCAGGAACTGACTACTTGCAGCTGATAAGGCAGCTGAGGCTGCTTCAATGCTTCCGTGCTTGCAACGCTGTTCGTCACTGCTGTATGGGGTACAAGACATAGCCAACCCTATCAGCAGCTGTCTTGTTGCATCGAAAACTGCAGTATCCCAGCCTGGAGGTGTTTTGCATGCAGTGAGCTCTCGTACAAGTGCTGTCATGGCTGTTGCTGTTGCTTTTGAGGGGAGCCGTACATCACTGGCAGCTCTGAGCAGAGCACTGTATTCAGCCCAGAACACAAGGTCCACTGGCACTCGCCAGGTCTGACCCACATGACCCTGAAACAGTAGCTGCAACACAGAGACATACTGCGTTGAATGTACCTGCTGATCATCTGCTGGCACGACTGTCTTTGTGCATTGCTTCCTGCCGCGCTTGTTGTTGGAGGTGTTGCTGGCCAGCAGGGTTGCCGTGCTTGTGTGACCTGCAGTGTTGCACCTGACCTTGCCATAGAGTCCCAACACCTTGCTGAACAGATGTTCCAGAGCACCATCACTCTCTTGCAGTTGCTCTATGAGCTGTGCAGCGGCTGAAACGGTCATCAACATAGCATCCTGCATTTGGTTGTGCTGACATTGCCACTGCTGCTGGGGAGACCTGCGTGCTGAGGGACTGGACATGCCACTGGCAGTCTGATCACCCTCCGACTGCTTGACTGATCGCCATAAGTGTGACAAGTAAGCTTGTGCATGTTGAAGCATATCTCTCATCGCCTCTGCTTTGCTGATGCTCTCCTGCTGCTGCTCGCTATGGCATGCTTTGGCTACGCAGGCACAAGCGCACTGCCAGCCCAGCAGCAGCAAATCAGGTGTTGCCCAATGGCAGCCAGCATCACTCACATCTGTGTCACGGTCTGTGAATCTGACTGCTGCATCATACAGCTTCCATGACAGCCACTGCAATTCTCTACTGCTAAATGGACAACTCCACCTCACCACCCCAATGTCCTCATGAGGTGTCAGGGGGTCAGACAAACACTGCAGCAGGTGATGGGTCAGCTGAGGGAGGGCCAAGACCTGCTGACAGCTTGAGGCCAGTTTCTGCATCTGTACATCGTGCTGGCTATCACAAGAACTTATGTCAAGCTGTGCTGTGAGCTTTGCTGCCAATGCCAGTGCCTGTGGTACTGACTCCGGTGTTATTGCGCAGTTTGATGCTTGTAGCTGTGCTGTTGTATCTGGAAGGTAAGACATCAGCACAGCAAGGTAAGCTTGCTCCAAACCCTGCCCTGCAGCAATTTGACAACAAAGCGTACATTTGCAAGCCAGTGTAATACCATGGAACCACCTTGTCAAGATGCTGAGAGTGCAGTCGATACAATATGCATGCTGGCAGTGAGCCAGATATTATAACATGGTCATATCAACTTCAGTTGTGGGCTCACTTCAGAGACGCTCACCTTCTGGTGATGATTTGACAAGCTGCTGCAGGCACCACACACCAAGCTTTGGTTGTGTGTACGCAGTAGTCTTAGGCAACACAGCAGCTGGTGCATCTGCAGTCTTCTTGCCAGAGCGCTGCTTTGTGACTCGCTTGCTGGCAGGTACGTCTACAAGGTATACTCCACTGAGCTGACCTGCAAGATCATCTATTTGCTGCTCCTGTCCTGCGGGGGTATGTCGCTGTTCTACAACAGCACCCACTGTCCTTGTTATGGCCTCAAAGTCAGGTGCTTGTAAGTTGAGTGCAGACTTTGATGCCAGTACCAGTAGAAGTGTGCAAGCCTCCAGGCACAACGCAGTATGCTGATGCAAACTTATCAGGCCGCGCACACATGCTGCTGCTGTCGTTGTGTCGCTTTTGGCAGCTGACATCAGAGCTCTCAATCCAGAAAGCACTTCTCCTTCTGACAACCAACCCTCAGCATCGTTCCCCATGCCACTGCTAGTTGACACCTGCACCCGTGCTGCCTGCAACATTGCCACCAGTGTGCAATGCTTCATGGCAGGTGGCAACGTGGAAAATGTTTGTGAAGCCACCTGCAGGCACCCAGATGTCAGCTGGTGTGATTGAGCTTCTGGTCCAAAGAAAAACAGGTTTCTTGCACAGTTGCAGAAGGGCTGCTGATGCTGCTGGTGGTCTGTTGCCACTAGGCACTGCTGGTGCTGCGCAAGGAGTGCGTTGGAGCCTCATGACAACCCAATTGTGCTATACCCTACCTGCCGCAGCATATCGTTGTGCTTGGTCATACTTGCTGCCGTCCAAGCTTGTCTGAGCAGCTGCGTCAGGTTCACCACACTGGTCATGCTCCTTTGGGCACTGGATTCTGCAGCCTCTGCTGCATAGACCATAGCAAACTGCGATGATCAGAAGCAACAGCTGGTCCTTGATAAGAGTTTGACCATGATGTTGCTGGCTTTGACACAGATACCTGATCACAATGTACAGAGGGAACTTGCACACTGCATCTGAGCATTCCGTGTTTGTCAAGCGGTAGACAATGCTGCTTGCTGAACTCACCTCCAGCAAAGACCTAGTTAGTGCTACAGCATGAGGTGCTGCTTTGTCTCCTTGCGACCTGCAAACACAGAACATGCAAAGTGACGCTTTACTCATCTCTCTCACATATTGTAATGCTTACTGGCCTC
Source organism: Coelastrella sp. M60 (assembly GCA_001630525.1). Lineage (NCBI taxonomy): Eukaryota > Viridiplantae > Chlorophyta > Chlorophyceae > Sphaeropleales > Scenedesmaceae > Coelastrella > Coelastrella sp. M60. Next base: position 12,110 of record LWCB01008293.1, on the reverse strand, counting down.
GTCACTCGTGCAAGATCACCCTGAGCCGCAAAAAGGAGGGCACAATATGGCCAGTATGTGCCGCCATTCACCTTATTACTGTGAGTGCGAAGGTTGCTGCAGTGCTGGCATTGTCGGCCTTGAGCAGCGAAGATTCATTGAGCCTACTGCTGCATATAATGACGTTCAAAGCAGCTCCCAGCTTCAGCTCCTGCACCGTGCTGCTGCTGGCCAACTCATCTTCTCGTGCAACCAGGCTGGCCAACAGCTGTTGCCCATGCTGCAACGCCTCTTTGAAGCGCTTCAGAGCCACAAGCTTCTTCATGTAGCTGTACGTAAGTACCATGAGTGATTCTTTCTGCTTCTGACTGCTGGCGCAGCCCGTACAAGAAGCAAAACAGCCATCAGCTAGCTGCAGCAGTTCTTCCGGACAGTCTGGTGCCTGATTCAACCTAGTTACTATGGACCTTGCGACAGTTGAAAAAAACCCATATTTTACATCTTTTTCCTTGTCATTCTTGCTATTGTACGCTCTGACATGTTCATTGAGCTCAGCGATGCAGACGTTGAGCTCCCTGCCATTTCTGCAGTGAATAAGGCTATCTGCGGAATCCAAAGGGTCTCTCATCGATCTTTGTGAATATGCATATACACAGACACTGGCTAGGGTATCAGCAACAGCTTGCGTCTGCCTCTTATACACCTCAAGACATGAGACACAGCCCTCACTCACTACAGATACTATCAACACCTCAAATGAAAGCATGTGAAGGTGTCACAGCTGCATGCATCATGCTGCTGTGGGATTTTTGAAACACAGTGACAGTTCCGGGACTCGTCAATAGACCAACACTGCCATGACTGCAGGCTGCGTACGGTATATACTACCATCTACCTATACTTTACAGAACAGTTGCAGCCAGGTTATCTTACAACAGCATTGCTCTGTTACTTTGTTCAAGTTCAAGGGAGACGCTCGATGGTTTCTGCTGTACTTCATGCTGTGTTAACAGCCATGTGGTTCATACAACAACTTTGGTATGTTTTCAAGGGTATGCGACTGTGCAAATGGTGATGGGCTACTCCAGTCACACACCGGGACTTTTGGTTACACCCGTCTCAACATGCAATGGTGCTCTACTGTAGATACGTTGGTCAGTCACAAAGTATTCGCTGTGTGCTGAACTTCTCAGCTTCATGTAGTTGTCGGGCCCTGGGAGGCAGCAACCGCTTGTGTGTACTTCGGCCACCGTTACGATGGCATCGTTGCGTTCGTGTTGTTGCCAAGATTCGCATGCAGTGCGTGACCTGCTACACACATGTGTGCCCGTTTTTCGACAGCAAGCTAATTACCAGGCAAGATGATGACATACGGCAACTGGCATACTGTATTATGGGGCAGTCACTGATGTGCCATCCTGCCATACAACTCATAATATGCAGGGGTGAAACCCACGAGTAAGGACGCAGCGCATGCTCCAGAGACTTCAGGGTAGCAACCAAGTAGTTCTGGGCATATGTTGCCGAATCATGCCACTTACAGCTGTCACCGACAGTTGGACAGCACCACAATAATGCATGTACATGCACATGTGCAGTAGACTGGCAAAACTCTTGCACAAGTCAACTCATCAGCACAGAGAAAGATTGACAGCTGTACCACAGTGCCACTTCAACTGGCAGCGACCTGGCATTGACTCTGCTCTTGACATAAGATCAAGAGGTGCACACAAATGATGCCACAACACTAACTAGGCATGCTCGCATATGCAGATCAACATGGATGGTCAGCATACAAGGCATTGTGAGAATGTGTTCTTGAACACTGGCACTCGGCAGCACTCCTCACAAAATGCAGACTCTGCAGCACAGCATACTGGCCCAGTAGCAGTGCTTTTGCATGTTCCTTTGTAAGAGAGTCTCATGCCTTTGTCGGAGAGTCTCTTAAGCAACAAGCTTTAATTTTGCATGTGATGGTGCTCCTGAATCCTACCCTGTGGCACAGAAGCACAACAGCCTGCTAGGCTAGCCAGATGTCAACTCCTGGTATCATCATCAACAAACAGATGACATGTTAGGTATCGCAATCTGGCATGTCAGCACGAGATATTGCCGCCGCAATGAGAGCTGCAACACACAAGCGTACTCTGACCGCATGCTGTATTTCTGCAACCAGAACCTCAGCTCACGACACAAAACACATGCCATACATCTACTATATAATAACCTTTAAAGGCGAGGTGCATGTACTAGAAAAGCTTCTACACGAGTGCGCTGCATGGCGATACAGCGGCTGTCAACAGAGATATCAGCAAAGTATGGTACGGCTCTGGGCAGCATTATCTGCCAATAAGGCAGAGTTGGACCACAATGCTGCTTCTGCGCTGGGACAAATATGATCATCACATTCATCGCAGCGCAGAAGGCCATGACATAATGCACAGAAGCAACACTACAAGCCTAAGACCAGCACATCATTTTAAACATGATTCCTTCGAGTGTTCAACATCTCGATGCCAGCCTGAGCATGCTCATATGGAGTGTGAGGATACTCTCCACTGGCACCGTTTGTTGCTGATTTGAACTCTGTTTCTGCTGAGTTGGACATAACATGATCCTGGAACCTCACACTCTTCAACCCGCCCACACTGCCAATGCTGCCAAAGCCTGAGCCTATGCCGTTGCCAGCAGGAGGTCTAGGAGGGGGCATACCAGCAACCCCAAATGCATCACTCGTTGCAGCATTGTGACCAAAATCATCCTTACGCCATCCTGCCCTGTTGTGTCTGCACTTCCTCACCCCAAGTACAAGCACTGCGACAAGAATTGCTGCACCAACAAGGGAGCCAATAACAATGCCTGCGATAGCACCAGGAGGCAGCTGCTGCTTGTGTTGTTGCCCTGTTGCAGCGTTTCTCTTGGCTCCATATAGCGGGCTGTCCAAGTCGTTGAGCTCTGCTGCACTAGCACGCTGCGTGGTGCTGCCTGGTGTCCCCATGGTGGTGTTCTGAGTACCAGCAGTGTCCTCACTGCCAGCACCAACAACACTCAACAGAGCCACCTGAGGACAGTAAACAAGGAAAGATAAGCATCACAACTCAGCGGAAGCTGTTTGCCATGATCATAAACACCGATGAGATAGTCAAATTGGGACAGTGTGAGTAGCTGACACTGCAGCTGTTGCTGTTGTAGTAGCCTCCAACTTGGATTGAATGGACATTGCTGCCGGCCAGCATTCTGTTCACCCTGCTGTGAAAGCGTCCGCTAGTCCAGAGCCCTGATCATGCAGCAATGCTCCCTGATGCTGCAAACATCACCCCAACGACCAAGTGTGGATTATAATCCTATTCATTACCTCGTTGCCGCCGCCATCAGTGCAAGTCAAATCCTGGTTCCTCAAGAATGATATCTGCTCAGGCGTCAGCGTCACGTCAGCAGGGCAGTTGAGCTTCATATTTGTGCCGTTGAGCCTGACTTCCACTTCGCACCTCTGGCCACAAGCCCGGGCCACCAGTGCGGGCTGGGTGGCTGCCCAGATGGGAAAATTCCCACTAAGCGAATTATCAGATAAGTCCAGAATACGAGGTGGCAGTTGACTGCAGGGACAGCAACAAGAAGCAGCGCAGAGGATGTGCACACATATATTCATTGTTGCAGGTCTAGCACAGTGTTGCCAACCGCAGGGGGAAAGCGACTTTACCATGCGCAAATTACATATCGCATCTAGCATCTGCAAAAAACGAAGAACTGCCTGTACATGGGGTGATAAGGAGTACCTTTACCCAGATACAATGCTCCTCATTGATTGTTTGAACATCACCGTCGCGTGGTTGTGCATCTGATTAGCTCAAGGCCTCACTCACCCTCTGAAGCCCACTGTGCCCACCCTGGAGGGATCCATGATTGGTGCAAATTGCAGGCTCTCTGGCACCTCTCCTGTGAGCTGGTTACTGCTGACATTCAACCAGATCAGATCAGGTCGCTCCGTGTTTGTTGCGCTGTTGGCCAGTTGGTCAGCAAATGGCTCCAGACTGCCTGACAGCTGGTTGTCACTGAGGTCGAGGATTCTTAGGTCAGTTAGATTGCCCATAGATGCAGGCACAGGACCTGTGAGTGGCAGAAGAACAAGCTTCGGCAGCAAACGACAGTCACCTGAACACAAGCAATGCTCACTCTCTGCTGCAGCTGCAACAAGAGCTTGTGGCAGGGTTTGCTGCTGCCACAAGAGCTTGTGTGCAAATCCGAGAGTCAGCAGACAATGTCATGCAGGAGCAAGGCAGGAGGTTGCAGGCAGTGAACCTTGAAGTACTCTACTTGGCCCTGAACACAACTTACCAGTCAGGGAGTTGTTACTAAGGTCCAGGTAAGCCAGAGCCTCAGTGCCCCAAGCTGCTCCTCCACTATTAGACTCCTGCAACAGCTTCCTGCCGCCATTAGATCTGATGCTGCCGTCAAGCCTACCACTCAACTCATTGCCATGCAGATCGAGAAATACCAGTGCAGGCGCGCTGCCATTGATCAGACTTGCGGGCAGCGCCCCGTTGAGACCGCTGTTGCTGTGTGTGATGTATGTCAGCAGCAATGATGGGTCTGGCAAGGCGGGTAGCGCCCCGGTGAGCTGGTTCTCCGCTGCATTAAAGTAGTGCATGGCGGCCGGCAGCATGGCGGGTGGGCTGCCAGTGAGCTGGTTCTCACTCACATCAAACACCAACAGGGACTCTGGCAGAGCTGCAAGGGACACAAAGAAGGAGCTCAGTACGTGAACAACGTCTTGCACAAGCACTGGCAGACAGATCATTGCACTTGGGTGATGATGGACACCTCGTGAAGACAGCATGTGCTACTGCTGGTGCCTGATGGTACCCGCTGCAGCTCATCGGAGGGGCCTGATCATCAATAGCTGTACCATGTCTCAACAGATACCGACATACTGGCAGTACAACTTGAAGAAACAGGCTGTTGACTGACAGATACTGGTGCATTGCAAACTGAACTGACAGTTGACCCGTACAAACCCAAAAGCATGCAATACGCTGCTGGTGCAAATCGCTGAATGAGTTGCTCAAGCACCCTCTCACCCTGAGGCAGAGGCCCTGTGAGCTCATTGTCCTTTATGTTGAACATTGTGATGTTGACAAGTTGATCTATACCAGCTGGCAGGTTGCCCTTGAGGCTGTTGAAGGCAAGGTCCACACTCTCAATGGAGGCGGGGAAGGGACCTGCACGTATCATGTGATAATGATCATTGGTGCAAGCATCATGGCGGAACACTATGATGGAGGCAGAGCATTATTACAGCCAACCCTTTTGTTGACGTATACCATTGCTGACAGCTGTGTCGGGATTGGGGCAACAAGCTGTCACAGGTAACGGCTTGCAGACTCGCATGCGCTCAGCAGCCGGGTGTTGCACAAGCCTTGTGCAGTTTTGTGTGATATATTGTACCTTCACCCTCAGACATACCTGTAATCTGTCCATCCAGCGCGTTGTTGCTGAGGTTGAGCAGCTTGATGTTGCTGCTAATGGCAGGCAACCCCCCACTGAACTTGTGGTTGCTCAAATCAACATACATCAAGGAGGGGGCAGCAAACAGACTGCCAGGAAGTGGACCTGCAGAAAGGCAACAAGCACCAGCTGAAAATGATGGGTGTGCAGTAGCCTACACCTGCTTCTATGGAGCCAGCTACGTCACCCTATATCCACCTGTAAAAAGCAGTTGTGATCTTGAACAAACTACTTGAAGGTGTGGCCTGCAGAGCTGCAAGTGGAACCATGCATGGCATGACGGTTGCGTGGCTACTGATGCCCCGTTGAATGAAAGTTGCTTTGTGTCATACCTGTGAATCCCACTCTGTCTGGTTGTATGAAGTTGATTGCAAAGAACAGTCTGAGGGGGCTCTCTGCCGGCAACACATCGGGTATGGGACCCCTGAGACCAGTCTGACTGAGGTACAGCTCCTCAAGAGTGGGGTCCTGCAAAGGACAAGCCCTGAGGGAGTTCACGGGTAGTGTGGAGTATGATATGGAGAGTTCGGGGCGACCGAGGCACGAGATCATGCTGTCGACAGCAGTCAGTCTGAAAGCTTCAGTCATTCAGACTGTTTGCAGTGTTCACTCTCAGAAGAGATAGGTATACAGTAAAGCTGGGCACGTGGCCTGACATAACGTCATGGATGTGGCACACAGACGACTTAAAGCCAGTTGCCTCACATTAGCTACTATCACTGGATGCTGCAGCAACAACACATGCAGGCCCAGCTGCTGTGGCATGTTCACACTGTTGCCAGCGTAGTTCACCACCCCGGCCTTCCTGCTCACCATCATGAAGCAGTCTGGCAGAGGTCCCGTGATGTTGTTGCCACTGAGACTGAGTCTGGTCAGATTGGCTGAGCTGACCAACTCACAATCAGCTGACAACTGGCCAGACAGACTGGTGTAGCGCAGGAACGCGTTCTTCAGCAGAGGCAACTGAGACACAATCTGCAGAACATATGAGACAACTCAGTACTGGTGGTACACTTGGAGAATAGTTGGCATAGTCTAATGTCATGTGTGCTAATGGTAGTTCTTGTATTCAAGACTAAGGGTCTAGAGATGATTATTGTATTCAAGACTAAGGGTCTTGGTCTGATGTCATGTGTGGTAGTTATAGTATTCAAGACTAAGGGTCTAGAGTGATTCTCAGCACAGCCAAGCTCTTTGCTTTACAGGTAGGCAGTGGTTTAGCTGTTAACGACTAGCAGTGCAGACGTCCTGCTTGATATGAAACACTGTAGCAAATGTCATTGTCATTCTCATACAAGCTGGGACGTGAGAGTGCTGATGACCGAGTCAAGAACACCTGTCTAAAGGTCCCTACCTTCCCCATGTCTGTGACGTCCATGTTGATGTCGTTGAAGGCAAGGTCCAATGTCTCCAGGGCAGCCAGCTGAGAGAAGCTGTCAGGCAGACCAGAAGGACAGATCAGACCAGCCCTGGCAACAACAAGCTGAGTCAGATGACCCTGGGGGAGGAGGCAGCAAACACCATGTACAAGTTGATATGACATGCAACTGTCGGGGCTAATTCTCTGTTGGGAACTTTGTGCAGAATTCAAATCATGATGATCACTCTTGCAATTAGTGACGACTTGAGCATTTGACTGCAAGGATCATGGTACATTTCTTTTATGTAGCTGCCGCATCAAGGCAGCCAGAATTCTGGCCACACTATAGAAGTGTCTGAAACACAGTATCAGCATTCACCTGCTTGGCATCTGGCAGGCGGACAGCCTCATACTGTGATTCTAACAAATGCTGAATTCCACCAGCCATGATGCCCCTCACCTCCTCATCACACATCATCGGGGTCATTCTACACATGTCAGCATCAGGGCTGTGGTTGGGAGCAATGGCAGCCGGAAGATACTGCAAAGGAAACAAACAGGCAGCCCAGAACAGGAGGCAGCTTCTGTCAGTAGTGTACAAGTGCATGAAGCGCTGCCGTGTGTTTGCACTTGCAGCAGCTGGAGCTCTGGGCAGGCCAGTAGTGAGGCTCATCATCAAATGACCAATGACATTCATGCTGACATTGGCTGTCCTGTACAAACATTGGGCCGGGTACCAGTCTGTTGCCGTGAAACCTTACATGGGACCCCAACAAGCAGCATTACATCATGAGCTGCAGTGTCTCTGTCAGTGAGGCAGCTGTCAGACGTACATCATCCAGTCTCTTACCTCTGTACAGAAGCTGCTTGTTGCATTTCCCGCATCACAACAGACTTTGTGGAAGTCACCCATCACACTCAGGTCAGGCTCAGCCAACAGCACATCATCATAGGGGGTGGTCACCTATGAGCCCAGCACAAGAGGGAGCGCAACATATATATCTTTTGGGCAAGCAGGTAGCATCAGGTGCTGCAGCACGTTGCAGGCCACTCACTGGCAGGCTGTCAGCTGCTGAACTTCAGTATCATGCAGCACCCAACAGCCTGGTGTTTGGTTTGTGGCCAAGTATCGCTTGGCATTTGCTGCTTGCCAGAGATCTGTACTAAGCATGTACCGAGCATGTGATTCATCTGCTGAAGGCCTCAAAACAGGCAGCAAATAACAGCAAAAGGCATAGTAACATGTAGCCCGGACTGGGCCGCCAATCACCCAACACACCAATTGACAGAAAGGTTTAACGAGTGGCAGAAACATCAGCAGAAAGGTACCTGGAAATTGTCTGCTTTTCAGATTTTCATCTTATCTTACCTTCAGAGTGTAGAGCACCCTCCTTCGCGCCTGTGTGATTGTGACAATGTACCTGCCGGGGTTCTGAGACAGCACCCCCCAGGGGACCTCCACCACCACCTCACTGGTGATCTCAGTGCTGTACACTCGGGTGCCCACCTGGTCAGGTATGGGGTCTGTGACACCATTCTGAGGGATAGACAGACCTCTGCAAGCATGAAGGACGAGAATGTAAGCAGCACAGCAGCAGCAGCAGCAGTTGCAAAGACCATCAACAGCAGCAGCAGCAGCAGCAGCAGAGTCTAGTTTTGTACGAAAGTGAGCCCTGGAGACTTAGGTTGCACATCAAGTGCTCTAATCATCTGTCCCAGGGTCACAGGCAACCTACACAACCCTGCTTTCACACATGATGAATTGTGACTCTGCTTTGGCACCCTGGACCCAACACAGCTGTTGGCAGGGAAAGCATTTACAGTTAAGTCCCCAGCGTACAACAAATCCAAATACCCTGGCTGAGCCAACTCACAATTGTGCATCGCCATCCACTGTCCTCAGAATGAGCAGCAGCCTGTGAGGTCTTGTGCGATTAGATGCCTGGCCGATGTTGATGATAAAGGCGTCTGAGTCCCTCCTGCTCAACAGGCCCTGGATCTCACAGCCCTGAAACAAACCAGGGGCAAGGAAGGAGCTGCCACCGAGACTGCAACCAGGGAAGTTCACCAGGGGCACTGCACAAACACAACGGCACAAATAAGCAGCGGGTGATTGACTGACATCACTATAACAGCAAGAACTTGCAATATGGCCCATTTTGTGGTCTGAGACCTTCATCCGACCGCCAGAGCCAACAATATGTTGAATGAACAGTTGAACAATAGCTAGCTGTGTGTTGTGGAAGCCTAAAGCACACGACATATCGACATCAGAACGATGATGACATTCCATGAAATTTAGGCATCCACAACTAGGGCCTGCTGCTTGCTACAAGATACATCCAAAGTTTGGTGGTGCAACATGAACCATGAAAGCAGCGGAGGTGTCTTACTTGCTCCGTCTGCTGTCTGTTGTGTGCTGTCTGCTGCTGGTCCCTGCACCTGCTGTTGAGCCTGCTGCGTTGCACTGTCTGTCTTTGACGTCTCAGGGTTGGGCACAACATTACCGGTGTCAGTTCCAGTGCTGCTGCGGTCGCCTGTCAACAGAAGCAGTGCCAACAGGAGCAGTAGCAGCAGCAGCACTTGGGGATTGAGCTCACACAATCCATTGGAAAGGTATGCACAACATTGCGACAAACTGCTCATCAGTAAGTTATGCCTTGCTGCATGTTGAGTGCATGCACTCTGACATATACTGTAAACCCAAATGTGATCAGCATCATGTCCCTACGGCGGTAGCCACACTGCCAACAGACAGAAGTAAACAAACAGCCATTGTCACTGTTGTGTCAAGTTAGCCGCTTGCAGTCAGGCTGGCCACTGAGAAACTGTGGCATATGTTTTGCACCTGCAGGTATTGGTGATGCCTGCATTCCTGCCCGCTGCTGCTGTTGCTGTTGAGTAGAGCTTGCAGTTGGCCTGCCTGTGGTGTTGGGGGCTGCTGTCTGCAGTGGTAGAGTAGGCAATAGCTGCACCTGAGGCTGACCTCGTGATGAGCCACCAGTTGGATCAGTCTGAGTTGATGGCACTGCTGCACCACCACCTGGTGTATCTGCAGTGCTGCTGGTAGAGTCTTGTGCAGCAACAAGCCATGCAGCTGGCTGCACCAATAGAAGGACCAAGGTGACGAGGGGGAGGGGGCAGAGCAGCAGCCTGGCGGGTCTTTGCATCACATTGCGGCTTATTGCCGCTGTTTGTTGCGCCATGACCGGCATCCGTGATATTGGAGTCCCGCACCGACACCCAACAGAACTGGGCATGTTCGAGGCTTCTGTGTACCCAGCAGCCTTGGATCCACACAAAGCTGACCAAGTCTTGTTGTTCAGCACAATTGTCGAAATACGATACCCAATGCTCGCCGATGGACAGGCTGCCGACGCCCAACGTTCACCCCTTGCGCCAGGGCTGTGATTCAGCTTACGGACAAGACGGCGAAGGCCAGCTGCAGCTGTTCAAACTCACGGCAGAAGGGGAAAGGACTTGTAAACACCAGTATGAGCCATAATTGGTGGAACGTGGGAAGGCAGTCCCGGAGGCGCAGGCGTCGGATTGCTGCCAAGCCCTGGTTGTCAACTGCAGCACCACTGAACTTTGAGTCCCTTCATTGCTTTCACCACCGACAATCCGCACAGTGGAAGTGGAAGTACACGCGACAAGGGCATTCCAGCATTCATGCGAGTCTTCACCTGGTCCAAGGAACACATCCGACAGTGCGACAGATGTCACTAGCGGGCCCATGCAGCCAGCCCTGCCCAGTGGTCACATCTATCTTCGGAATTGTCCATGATATTGAACAACAAGTGCAAACACCTTAGCCGTGGAAAAACCAAGCATCTGTACTGCTGAGTCACTCACGGTACGGCACCGGCTTGCAAGCATATCTGATCTTCTGCAGCACCCAAATAAGCTGTACTTTATGTCATTCTTCCGGAGGCCTACAAATCTCTGGCTCGCTGCCGCTTGCATGGGTAGCAAAGCGGCCCATGGGGCAGGAGGAAGGGGGTTGGTCAGCCTGGAGTACCGGTACCGGATAGTACGCAGGCAGTGATGCTCAGCAGTCTAGGCTCCAGGATTTGCTGTTGAGCCAGCAGATTGGTGCAGGCGGACTCAGCCCTCTCGGGCGGTAATAGAGGACACCCTGCGCAGTCGAGCAACTTGGCTGCATCCAGTGCTACACTAGTGCCAGTGCTGTGATGAAGCAAATTTCTGCATGGCTCCTTGATGTGATAAGCGTACGGGCTTGCTCTGGTCAGTCCCAAACACTAGCTGCTGACTTGCCTGTGATCTTGGATCTGTGGGCATGATTCTGTATTGCCACAAGCACAAGAACGTTTGTGCTGTTGCTGCTGCTGACGAAAGCAAATACTGTAAGCAGGTTTATCTGTCATATCATGCATTCAATCACGTTCTGACGTGCACCTGGAGCTGATGGATGTTTTGAAAGGCTTGCTACACTTCTATGTACAACGTGGTGAGTGTTTGTGGGTACTTGTGACACAGTAGATCTCAATATCACCATACATCAACACTGCAATTGTCAACAATGCTTAATAATTGTGAACAAGGCATGTATGATCAGTACTCTTACCTGCAGAGGTCTGTCATGTCCACTGACGTCTGTTGCAGCCAGCGACCCAAGAGGCTGATGTAGCTCACCAGCCAGAGCACCAATGGATGCATCACATAATCACAGCACTGCCTCCCAGCATCCCAAGTATGTGAGCTGACGGCTGGTGCGAGTTGTTGAACTCAGCATGTGCTGTTGCTGAGCAAGCAGTGCTGTGCTATGGCAACAACACAATCAACTGGTGGCTTGACAACAGTCTGGTGCACAAGCTGCATGCAGTCAGCACAGTGTGGTGGCAGGTGAAATCGGCTGAAGGCAAACTGCTGATTTGCACCCAGGTGTACTCAGCAATGCCTCAATGGTGACCGGCAGGCCATGTTGAGGCCCTTCCAATGGCTTGTGGTGTGAGCACAGGCACAGTACAAAAGTAACGTATGTGGCACTGCTAAGTGAGTGTAATCGTGCAGGAAAGTGATTAACATCATGTATCAGCTGTCTGCAACATGTTGCAGGGCTGCTACTGTCAATAATTAGCAAGCTTCACACGCTTGAATGAGAGCTCTTAAAGACCTCTCGAAACACCAGGCATCACTGACACATTAAGCACCTGCTAGCTATCCGGGCTATCAGCGTTCAGTAACAGGTGAACTGCAGCTGCATACGCCGTAGATCAGCACAGGCTTTTGACACGAGCCACTA
>LWCB01008279.1:0-16247 GCA_001630525.1 Coelastrella sp. M60 | reverse complement strand
CACCACCACCGTCTGTCCTCTGTTTTTCCAATGCCGTGTTGTGGGCTGCTGCTGTCCTTTAGCTGATGTTGACTCTTGGCATGTTGAGTGCTGGTGTTGTTGACTGGGTGTTGGCAAGCAGCAGAGGACCATCAGCCTGGAGGTGGATGGTGGGGATACCAGCAGTACCAGGTCAGTGGAGGCAATAGCAGCAGCAGCAGCAGCAGCAACAACAGCAGCAGCAGTGGTGAAGTCTGTAGAGGACTCTCAGGCAGATATCTGTCCCAATGAGTCTTGAAAGAGGTCGATCTGATTTCACTTTGCACAAGAATGATGAGAATTGATACAAGGCGTCACCTGTGGCATCCACAGACCTGTTGTAGCAACAGCATAACAAGTGCAAGTTTCCTTAGATCCCTTGTTTGTGCTTGAAGCCTCAACATGTGTGCAAACATTCCCTGCATGTTGTTTCCACCCACAGGTGCTCTGCTGCTGTTATCTCTTGTACTTCTTCCTGAGTCACCTCGCTGGTTAGTCCTGAGGGGCAACCTGGACCTGGCACTCAACACACTGCATAAAATCATACAAAGCAGCAGCAGTAGGGGTAGCAGTAGCAGCAGTACAGGGCCAGCAGCAGCAGCAGCTGCTGCATTGCCAGCAACCAGTGCTGCAGAGTCACAGGTTAGTCCTAGACCAGTTTTGTGGTCAAACAACTGATGATGTGTATGCCGTGTGATCCTTCTTGGCTGCTGCTGTTGTTGTCACTGTCGCAGAGAGTCGTACTCGAGCAGCTGGGCTGGTCCAGTCCGAATACCTGCGCCATTGATTGACATGTTCATGGTGTTGGGTTGATGCTATGTTTTCCCTGCTGCTGCATCTATCATTTGTCACATGTGCTGGCTGTTGAATGCACTGGGTGATCTGTACATGGCATGGAAGTGACCTTGATCGATGGATTAAGTAACAATACATGTGCTCGACTGTCATGTGCTTTGATGTGCCTGATGTGTCTCCAGGCTCTTGCTCAAGCCGAGGATGAGCTGCTATTGCTGTGGAGCAGTGTGCAGAAAGAGCAGGCAGCAAGTGTGATGCTCAGGCAGCAGCGGCAGCAGCAAACCACAACAGCAGCAGCAGCGCAGGGTATTGCACCAGCTACTGAGCATTTGCATGTTAACGGCAACAGTAGACATCATCATCATCATCAGCAGCAGCATTATCATCAGCATCAGCAGCAGCAGTTGGTTCAGCAGTATCCTCAAGCAGCAGCAGCAAATGGCGCAGCACAGCCGTCCACCACTACTGCCAGCCAACATGAAGGCAGTGCAGCTGTTACTTCCACTGCTGCTGCTGCTGCCGGTGGTGGGTTGTACACCCTGGATGAGCATGAGTGTGAGGCAGCAGTGGATAATCTAGATAACAGTGAAAACAAGCAGCAGCAGGGTATGTCAACAGCAGCTGCAGCGCAACCTCCTGCAGCAGCAGCAGCAGCAACCAGAGGACAAGATGTTGCCATCCTCCTTCCTGATGCAAGTAGCAAAGGGCACCCAAGTGGTGGTCCTGAGCAGGCAGTTGCTAGTGCAGTAGATAGTAGCAATGATGTGCAGCAGCAGCAGCAGCAGCAGCAGTGGTCAGCAGCAGATGATGGCCAGTCTGAGCAGCTGCTGAGTCATCAGCATAACAGCAGCAGTCATCACGGTACTGATGACTATCAGGGTTCAGCAAGCCTTCATCAATCAGGGTTTTGGAAGACAGGGGGGTTGGGAGTTTGGCTCAGGGGGTGGGTGAGGCGGAGAGATGGTGCAAAACATTACAGCAGCAGCAGCACTACTCCCCCAGCAGCAGCGGCAGCGGGAGCAAGCAGAAGCAGATCGCTGCAATGTGAGCCTGGTTATGAACCCAACGTGTTTGCGTCATCATTCGCTATGTTATCTGACATTGTGACAATTGCCAAAGGCCCAGAACGTGCTGCTTTTGCCATTGCTGCTAGCTTAGCCGTCTTCAATCAAGCCACAGCCAGCACATCAGTAATTAACTATACCCCAGAAGTTTTGAATGCAGTGCTGGGTGTCACTGAACGGGGTTCAGCAATCTTGTTACCTGCTGTTATAACCGTCACAAAATGCGTTGGCGTGGGTATTGCGTTGATGGTTGTTGATGCTTGGGGAAGGAAGCCGCTGTTGATCTGGGGCGGAGTTGGTTGCGGAGCTGCACTGTTGCTGGCTGGTTTGGCGTTAGCTATCTCAAGTGTAACGTTATTTTTGACGTGTCTGTGTCTGTTCATATTCAGCTTCAGTGTCTCTTGGGCAGGATTGTACTGGGTGGTGGTGAGTGAGATATTCTCCATGGGTGCAAAGAGTCCAGCGACGTCTGCTGCGACATCGTTGCTTTTTCTTACTGGGTCGATTGTCGACTTTTTGTTTCTGTCGCTTGTGAGTTGGCTGGGTGCAGGGGCCTTTGGGCTGTTTGCTGCTGTTGCTTTTGGTAGTGCCTGGTATGTCTTTAGAGCAGTACCTGAGACCAAGGGCCGGACTCTTGTTGAGATCCAGGCAATGCTGGCAGCGCCTGCTGCTGCTGATCATCATGATCGTCACCATCATGGTGGTAGATCAGATCAGATGACTGATCGTGATGGTGTGGTTACGTATGGAAGGTGGAGGGGTTGGGATTGGGGGAGGACTACAAGGCCTGCTACTGCTGCTGCTGCTAGGTCTGGTGTTGTCAGGACTGATCAGGCTGGAGAGTCAGTACCCCTGCAGCAGCAGCAGCAGCAGCAGCATATTGTGCGTAATTTCCATGATGATGGGCAGTCAGGAAGTGCAGCAGCATCAGCAGATGTTGCAGGTGATATGTTGGCAGACGAGAGTGATAGTAGTGAAGCATACTGGCAGCAGTGGATGCGGCGGCAGCAGCAGCAGCATAGCAGCAGCAATGGTGTTACGCTGCCTCTTGGTCGTGAGTTGAGATCAACTGGATCAGGCAGTAGGTCAAGAGGTGGGGGTGTGGAATATGAGTGATGATTGGAAAGCATGGCATGCACCATTTGTGTCAGGCTGTTGGGCATCAGCTCACACCGGCACTGCTCAACAACAGTATGTTCTCAGGTCAAAGACACGGGTCATGGCTGTCAAAAGGTCTGGCACATCCGCGTGCGGCATGTGTGATCACCTTCTTTTAAAGGTGGCCAGGGGTGAGCAAAATGTTTGAGCAGGTGTTGTAAGACTGTCAGTATCAACACCTCTATGACCTGTCTTTGCAGTGTCATGTCTCCTTAGCCTCATTATGCATTATAGTAATGATATGCGGAATTAGGTGGATGCAATCCTACCGTAGCTGTACAAGTAGCATCCCAGCATCTACTCGTTGGCACACTTCTGGTTGTATCTCTGCGGTACCTTCCCGATTGTCGCTGAAGCACTCAGTGTGTTATGGATGGTTTCTGTTGTCTTGAACGTAAGTTGTTCATAGCAAAACCAGCCCGGTTGTGACGCCTGCGGGGTCACGAGCTGCCATGGACCTCCTTGAGGCCCTCGGTATCGCACCACCTGCAGCCGAAAACGCCGTTTGCTACGAGATATACGATGAAACATTCATACACGGTAATACCAACTCTTCAAGCAAGCTCCATGCTTCTTCGTTGCCGCACAGTGCTCAGCATGCTTTGTTACTGTTTGAGAATCAGCAGTAATGGGTCTTGCTGACAAGACGGACATCGCATCATGTAACAGGTGCATCAGAGGCGCAAGTCGAGGCCCTAGGTGTTCAATGTATGCAGCAGCTGCTACCTTATCTTGATGGCTACATATGGCAACAGGAGCATTTCAGCCTGCACAGCAGCCTCAAACAGAGCCCGCCTTGGCTCCTCAAAAAGCGAGGTGCGATTGCGGTCCAGTATATAGATGACTAGTAAGGAACAAATACGTCAATTTTACTGAGCGCCATGCAAAGCTGCTCGGTTCATGGTATGATATGGGCGTCAGCCCTGTGAGCAACAGCAGCAATATGCTGCATGCAAGAAGAGGACAGCAGTGCATTGTGGACCTTGAAAGGCGTCGAAGTAGCGTTCCTGAGCCGTAGCAGCGGTGTTTGGCGCCATACTAGATGCTGAATATGCTGGTGCAAGTAGCAGTAAGCGTCTAATGATAGTCATAATCTCCACCTCGCTCAACCTGCAACCCCGTCAGACGTTCTTGACATCTGTGCAGGCAAGCAGCAGCAGCAGCAGGAAGATGTCCCACGTCTCTGGGGCGTAGTTCGCTATGAAGATAACGTTGAAGATGAATGGTTTGTTGTGTGGCTGCTGTTGGAGCTGAGTAGACAGTTGCCTGGCTTGTGTGTGAGAGTGTGGGATGATGATGGGGATTTCCTGCTGATAGAGGTGAGAAAACATTGTTTGAGATTATTCAAATACAACACAAATTCACAAGTCACTGACGCACACATGATCACTGTACGGATTGCTGCTCTTTTGTGTCTAGCAACCCCATCTCCGCCAGGCATGTTTTCATGGAGAAACCAGTATACGTCATATCTGCTCGGGTTCATGTTGTCTTTTGCATATATTAAACATCCCTTGTACATATACACAATCTGACATGTCTTATGTATGTGCATATCTACATATCTTCAGGCTGCTTATTCTCTTCCACGTTGGCTAAAACCTGAGACCTCCACCAACAGGGTGTGGTTGCGAGGTGGTCATGTCCACATCATCCCCCCTCCTTCATCCAAGGCACCAACACTGCCACATCAACCAACACTGAGACAGGCGATCAACATACTCAGCAGCGGACAGGTCAAGACACACAGACCAAGGTGAGATGTTCGTGATGTTGAGGATTGCGGTATTCCTTATGCCAAGAGGCCGCAGCACCAAGCAGCAGCAGCAGCAGCAGCGGCGGCGGCGGCAGCAGTACTTTGGACAGTACTTGCAACTGTCACATCACCTGGACATGTAATGATCTCAGCAAGCTACCTGTGCCTGATGCACCAACAGTAACGAGTCTTGCACTCCATTCAATGTTATTTTCCAGCTAAACCAAGTTGCTATCACACTACCTACCAGGTAGTGTGTTCCGCTGCAGCATGACTGTATTAGTTGTTGTACATCTTTTACTTACCTGATATCACTCTTTTGTTTTGATTGTTGTTACATCACTCAGGATTGAGTCATCCATAGTAACCCGTCTGTCAGGTTATCCCTCCAAAGCTGCTGCTCAGTGTCAGAGGGTGGTGGTATGGTTGCCTCTCAGAGCAGCACTGCTGCTAAATCATGACCCACAGATGATTGCACCAGCAGTATCAGCCTTCATAACAAGGTGGGTGACCGACAGCAGCAGCAGCAGCAGCAGCAGCAGTGAGAAGTGTCATATACTTGTTATCACTGCGACCTTACATGCTATGCTTCATTGTGAGGGGTTTTGAAGCTTATGAGTGCGCATTTAAGGATCCTGCTGCTGCTGCTGCCGCTATATGGCCTTCTCACAAACTGCTGCTGCTGCTGCTGCTGCTGTTTGTTCAGGACTCGTGGTGAAGTCCAGTCAGCCAGCAAGATGACTCACTTCCCTCCTGACAACTTAACTGCTGTGCGAGTCACAATGAACAGATGTCAATATGCCCAAATGATGCAAGTGGACTTCACACCACCAAAGAAGTACCCAACAATACCACAACCACCACCTGCTGCTGCTGCTGCTGCTGCTGGTGGTGGTGGTGGTGTAAGGACAGCAGCATACCGAGACAAGGCAGCAGCAATGGGAGTCAAGATATTGACAGGTGTGATGATATGGTGATACTAGCAGCAGCAGCAGCAGCAGCAGCGTATAAGGTTGTTGCAGACAAACCTGCATCATGCTGATGACACGTAGGCAGCTCTTGCTCTTGCTCTTTTACTCATTCAAAGTTTCAACCAACAGTTGTATGTGAGGCAGCAGTGAATTTTTTGATCGGATTCAACTCGGCTGCTGTTTGCTATCTGACAGGTTTGGAGATCATGTGCCTGAGAATGGGACTCAAGAGCAGCAGCAGCAGCAGCAGCAGCAATCCGCCAGCTGATAGCAATCAGCAGCAGCAGCAGGGTGTTGATGAAGTCCAGCAGCTGAGCACTAATCCAGCCTGGCATCATTACCTGACAGTCCTGAGAAGGTCAGGCTACTTTGGTGAGGAGATTGAGGGATCAGCCAGGTACAAGCAGTTGATGGCAGCAGCAGCAGCAGCATTTAGGGATACATCTGCTTACCTGAGGAGCAGTGAAGCAATGGCAGCACCTGTAAAGCACCTGCAGCAGTTGCTCGGTAAAATTGACCACCAGCAGCAGCAAGGACATGCAGCAGCAGCAGCAGCGGTGCTGGATGCTGAGGATCTCTCTGAGGACAGTGACAGTTGGATGGAATCTGAGGTGGCAGCAGTGCAGCAGCAGCTGGCAGCAGCAGAGGCAGAGGTAGCTGCACATGAGCAGCGGCGGCAGCAGCGCAAAGCAGCAGCAGCAGATCATGTTCATGATCGTGATCAGCCGGAGCAGGTGAATGGCGGCAGCAGCAGCAGAGCAGGTGTTACAGTAGATGCTGAGGAGTTGGTGTCAGGGTTTAAGGCTTTTGTACATGATCATGCGGCAGGGCCTGAAGGAGCTGAGGTGCCTAGGAGCAGGAGAATCGCTGCTGCTGCTGCTGGCAGCAGTGATCTTGATCTTGATCATGATCGTGATCTATCAGCAGGGGTTGATTTCGATTCTGATGCATTCCTTACAGAGTTGCTGGGGGTGCTGGGGGCATCAGATAGCGGCAGCAGCAGCAGCAACAGACAGCAGCAGCAGCAGGAGTCAGATGCATTGCTGTCAACACTGCAGTCAATGCAGCAGCAGCTGAAGCGCATGTTGGATGGTGAAGCACTATCACCTGCTGCTGCTGCTGGCAGTAGTGGTGGGCGGCAGCATGGATTGGCTTGTGGCAACGGATTGCTTGATGCTGAAGATGACAGTGATGAAGATTATGAGACAAGTTCATCAGAGGGATCAAGCTTCTATGGATCAGAACCTAGTGATGAAGATGATCAAGATCAAGATCAAGATCGTGACCATAATTATGACGATCATCACGAACAGATGAATGGCCGTAGCCAAGCAGCAGCACAGGGCATTCAGCAAGCATCCAGGTCAAATCATCAGGTTGATTTGGTGCAGCTTCCGGTGCCACCGCCAGTGTCTGGCTTACGCCGGCAGCAGCAGCAGCAGCAGCAGCAGCAGGGCAAGCAGCAGCTACAGCAGCAACAGCAGCAGTGGCAGCTTCCACCCAGTTTCCGAGGTGCTGCTCTGCAAGAAGCCTGGGAGGTTCGCACAGCAACTGACAGCGATGACGAGGATAATCTGTCATTAGGTGGGAGTGAGAGTGACACTGAGGGTGGGACTGGGAGTGAGAGTGACAGTGACAGCAGCAGGAGAGAGAGCGCAGCAGCAGCAGCAGCTGATAAGAGTGAGAGGGGGCAACAGGGTGACAGATCTGCGGAGTTCTATGAGGCATATGACGCAGCCATGGCAGCAGAGTTGGCTGGTACTGCTATGGCACAGAGCTTTGAGAGAGTTGCTGTGCAAGATGATCCGGCTGCTGCTGCTGCTGCTGCTGCTGAGAGTGGTGCTGGAGAGGGTTTAGCGCCACTTGATGTTGATATGAATCTGATCAAGAGTCTTGTTGCGAGTTATACTGCTCAAGGAGGGCTGCCTGGACCAGCCAGCAACTTGGCAGGATTGTTAGGGTTGAAGTTGCCTTCAGAGATTGTGGAAGAGAAGTGACAGGTCAGATGGTTGTGCTCTTCAAAGTGTCACGTGTCTTCTATGCGCATGAATTGGTGCGAAGGCTTATGCCAAAGATATTTTGATGTGGAATTGGATTGTGCTGCAAGACGATGGGGACCTCATGTGTGAGCCAGATAACGCTGTATAAGATACACGGTATGTCTTTTGGGCCGTTGTATCCAGCTTGTTCGGACTCCCGTGGAAGAATAAATATCGCAGAGCTTGATACAATCTGGCAGTGGCGCGGTCGCAAGTTACGACGAAGGGTGAGCATGTCACATAATCGGCCGGTGATCAACAACTTGATACCTATAATGCAAACGAGCATTGTATCTGACTGCGCTTTGAGCACAACGAGTCGTTATCTGTGGCAGCCAGTCGTTCAACATCTCACCGCAAGCCACATACTTGCTGTTGTTGCGGTACTTGAGATAAAACTATAGACCATGCAGGCTTTAGCAGCATTTTTGAAGCCTTCCCTAGGCTCACAAGCAGCGACCGCAGCTGCGACAGCAGTGCCCGCTTTGCAGCGGTTCTTCAGCACAGCCACAAAGCGGTTGTATGTTGGCAACTTGCCGTTCGAGGCCAAGGCAGAGCAAGTAGCAAAGCACTTTGGCGCATACGGGTCCGTACAAGATGTCGTAATACCTCTAGATCACTTGGGTCGCAGCAGGTATGGCTGCTGATGGACCTGTACGTCCCATGCAGCTGGTATTCGCGCAGCATATGGTCAGTGGCACCCTACGATGTCCATTGAGTTTCCGAGCCGCTGGCTGCTTGCACCTCTGCGTGACCAGATGGCACATAGTGCTGCAGTTGATCAACAGAGCAGCAGCACATGAGACTCCATCCCTGCCAGGACAGCTTATTTATGTACCAGTGGTTGATTATGTGTAATCTGTCAGTCCATTGTCATGAACACTATTCAGAATCTACAGTGCGGACTACAGTGCAGCATGAGCCATACACTCCCACATGCTTTACACCTGGCAGGATGCAGCTACACTTGTTATGTTGCATTGCTGCCTTTGTTAAAACGGGGGATCACCCCTTGCTTTCAGACCATAACCGCCAGGTACATGTTAAACAACCTCCTGGTCTGCTTCACACAGGGGTTATGGCTTTGTTGAGATGGATGTTGAAGGTGCTGCATCAGCTCAGAGCAAGCTCGACAAGACAGACTTCATGGGTCGAAGCATAGTCATCAGTGAAGCACATCCCAAGGAGCAGCGGCAGCAGTTTGGCGGCGGCGGTGAGGGCAGCAGAGGCAGGGGAGGGCAGTTTTAGTCATCTGGCAGGAGGCGCTGCAGCAAGGAGTCACTACAACAGCACACAGCAGCAAGCGAATGCTGGATGGGTCACGTGCAGGCCCCAAACGCTGGGCATGGCATCAATATCACAGGCTCGCAGTACACAATCACTTGATGCCACCCATACTTGATTATTGATGGCGTCCCCCATGCTGACTTTGCTTGGTGGCCTTCTGTGGGCTGCAGAGTACTGCATGTGAAGTCAGAGGTGTTGTGTATTATGTTCTGGGCAATGGCTGCTGATGCTGCACAAGTGTGTAGGGGTCCCTTACGTACTTGTGCCTGCTTGTGAGTGGCATCAGGAGCACTCAGCCAGTGTCTGTGTGTGTAGCATGGCCAGTGGCATCTGTCTTGTGTGTATTTATTGTTACCAGCACGTTGACAGCCATCTGTTGCAAGAAGCAACTGAGCACACCCTTCTGGAGTGAATAGGGCCATGCCAGATGTTTGGTCTGGCATTTGTGATTGAGTTGTCATAATCTACGTTTAGTTATGAGCTTCGTGGTTTTATTGGCAGTCACTGTGGCAACACAATGAACATGAGACAAGGTGTGCAAATTGCAGTGCAAACTTCTGCTACACCACAGTGTTATGGGCGCCTGTGTGCGACTGTAGCAATCACCTGACGAACAAGCTGTGAACAGCATTACTAATGGGCCAAAAATTCTCTTGTTTGTCCGTCAAAAGTGTAATGTTAGCGTAATGTTCTGTGGTCCACCGAGCCTCCATGTTTACCAAAGAAAGTCTCATCACAAGCCGACGTCAAAGCTAGCGCGACAGCAAAAGCACTACGTATACATGACAACTCGCAAGGTAAGCAGCTACCTGAGCTGCTTGGGCCAAATCAACTTTTGATTGCAATGAAAAACTACTATCATAAGTAGTAGTAGACACACCCATTCCGGCCACGAGGCCCTCGGGTAAGAACCAAACGGCTGGCTGAGCCAGCCATACCATAAGATATAGCAACCCCTCTGGGGCAGCCTTCCAGGCAAAGGCTACTGAGAGGGTATCTGGGCAAACCATGACAACGCTATCAATGACACTACATGCAGTCAATGATAGTACATGTGGTCATGATGCTGATCAGCAACACAATGGTAACATGTGAACAATCAAGACACATCAGGGAGGATGCATTGAAACAAAGTCAGCAAGTCTGACATACATACAGGCACAAGAAGCTTCCTGGAGACCAGCAGCCGGTCACATGCTGACAGTGATTCTGTGATGAGCTGCCGAGGCAGCAGGAGCAATACATACATAAGACACTTTCAAAGGCGTAACACACGGTGCTAGGCATGGTAAAAGTAACAACATAAATACATAGCTTGCTTGAATGTATGCAGAGCAATGATCATCATTGCTGTGACGTCATGATGACGTCACAAGTTTCAGCATACACCGCTTGATGTCAAACTCTACTCTGGCTCAATGCAGTACACTGTATCACAGGCATCAGAATCATTGCACTAGCACTGACATAGCCTCATATCACCACCACACACTTGAATCAATCACAGTGAGCACTACGTGCTATGTCTACCAAAATCACTGCATCCTATTTGTAACAGGCAAAGTTGTGCAAATTAGGGCTCACTTGTCTTGGACAGGCTACAGGCTGATAGGAGACCACCTCCCATGTAAAACCACCACTACTAAGATACATAGGACCACTAGTATGTCACTGGCATGGTGAAAATGCACCATAGAGATCAGAACAACTGTGCTTGGCAGAGACTCAGACACAGGGCTTCACAAGTCCCAGACTTGCTGTGGTATTGGCTTGCTACTCCAAGGCAGGCATGAATGATGCCCTGTTCGCACTCAGCACCAGTGTGCAATGCTAGGACCCAAGCTTGATGATCAACACAGGCTGACCTGCAGCAACATAGCCTACAGACTCCTGATGAATTATCTTGAGGCTACTGCTATAAACTCAACATCCACATCACCTTTTAAATGGTTAAAAATGTTCACAGCAAATGACTTCACAGCGAACAAGATGTGTGTTCACGTGAGGCTAACCTGGCAAAGAAACTGCCCATGAGAAGTATGGGACTGCAGGAGAAAGGCGTTCCGCCAAGCAGTATGAAAGGGTCACCAACTACTGATGTACTGTACGTCATACCAGCATGCTTGTGCCTGCATCATCATGTGTCACATAACCTTCTTCATTGTTGTCTTTGCCTTTCCGTTCAAGTACATTGGCTGCTGTGCTTAGCTCTGCTCTCAGAGTTGTATTTCCTCAGACTCGCCCATCAGCAGTACTATTAGCACTGGTACTGCTCACCATCATTGCAGGCTTCACCTCAACGTCCGCTGCTGTGGCAGCAGCAACAGCAGCAGCTACTAGCTTGTCATCCTGCACTGCAGTCCCATCATCAAAGCTGGGGTCTGGTCTGTTGCAGTTATCACTTGTACAGCAGATAACATCCCTGAAGCCAGCGTTATCACCTCCTACTGCTGCATAGTCCTGGAGGTTGCTACAGGCAGTCCTGCTGAGCGCCCTGTACTGCCAGACCCAGCTGCTGCTGCTGATGTCTTCAGCTGTGCAGGCTGCAGTCCTGCCTTGTAAACATTTGACTTGGTACCTGGGGATGCAGGAGGACAGCATAGACAGCAGCACGTCAAATGAGCAGCAGCTGGCATTCCCACATTGTTGGGTGACGGGAATTCACAATGTGTGTTTGGTGCAGCAGAGAGGTTCATGCATATACGGCAACATGTGTGTTTTCAGTTTCAAACCAAAGAGCTGGTGAGTGTAGAGACTGGAATTGGTATGGAAATTGCACATACATCAGCAGGCAGCAGTGCGCTTGCCACATGTCACCAAGGGGTACTATATAGGAAGACCTTCCTGTATAGTACCCCCTGATCTCACATCTATGCAGCTGCAGGCTATTGCTTGCCGATTGGGTCACTGCTGATAATCTGCCTCACAATGGTAACACAGAGAATCTCAAACTCCTGGCAGCAGAGTCAGCTGTACTTTGAACCAGAGCAGTATGTTGCTCCGTAACATAGTGCACCCCCCAACAGAGTTTCCAGGTCAAATACTTCTGCTGAGCTGTACCACCTCACAACATGACCCACCTGCTGCAAACTCCATCACGCATTGCCCGATAAACCCTGGGTGCTACTTCTGCTGTTGCTGCTGCGGGCTCATCATCATCTCTTCTAGGCAGGCTGGTGTAACAGGCTAGCCTCTTCATCTGCTTGGCATCTGAGGTTGACTCTGCAGTCTGAACATGCAATGGGATGCCTCGCAATAGTGCGGCACTAGCTGCTACTGACAAGAACTGAGGGCTCTTCTGTGGGTTGAACGGCACTGGTTTTGATCTCTGGTGCTTGTCTGCTGCTGCTGTTGCTGCTGCTGCTGCTGCTGCTGGGGTTGAAGCATGTAG
Source organism: Coelastrella sp. M60 (assembly GCA_001630525.1). Taxonomy (NCBI): domain Eukaryota; kingdom Viridiplantae; phylum Chlorophyta; class Chlorophyceae; order Sphaeropleales; family Scenedesmaceae; genus Coelastrella; species Coelastrella sp. M60. The sequence continues at coordinate 3,768 of LWCB01008279.1, read as the reverse complement.
GATTTCAGTTTGAGGGTCCAGCTTGTCTGTAGTGCATGCAGCAACGCACATGAGGGTGCATATCGCTGCTATCGTTGTCTAGTGTATACAGCGACTGCGTGCCATGGCGCATTGAGAATACTGTCCTGCAGCTGTAGTCTGGGCATGACAGCGAGACTGCTCTACTGCCTGCCGCTCACCACATCGATTACAGGTGCAATACCGAAATGCAGCCACATGCTGCTTTGGTGTGTAATGCCCCAGATTGCAGCCTGCAAACCATCAGGCCTCACCATCAGGCCTGTTGCATAGTGTTCCTGAGCAACACTTGACATGCTTGACTGCTGCATCCTCTGGCCTGGAGTATCCCCTCAATGTCATGCAGGTTGCAGCACTGAGAGGTGCGTACATCCACTTCCAGACGGCTGCCTTGATGTCGTCTGCACTGCAGGCCCTGTCCCCTTCACTGCATTTATATGAGTATCTGCTGCACAGCTCGGTCGCCTCTGATTTGAGGTATGTTCTGGGGGCTACTGCAGGAGGTGAAGGTGCTGCTTGAGCTGTGCGAGGAACATTGCGGTAGCAAGTCAATGTATCACGGCGTCTAGCTGACGCTGAGGTCTGCTGCTGAATCAGGATCCTGCGAGCTCGACGTGCTCTGGTCAACAAGTATGGCTGGTCAAAGTTCAACTGTTCGGGTGTGTTGGTGGTGGGGGTGGATGGTGGTGCTACCTGGGTTAAGGGGTCCAATACAGCGTCTGGCATGTTGCAGTTGTCTTGCATGCAGCATTGAACGTGTCTGTACTTGTCGGACTGCTGAATTCTGTGTGCACAGCCTGCGCTGCTTGTGGCTCCGTATACCCAGGTCCATCCTGTGCCTGTTGAAGCTTGGTACTTGATGCAAACGTCATAGCCCTGGGCGTGTGTGTACTGCCTCGATGCAACGGATGAATGACCTTCCTGATCTGTGTTGGTGAGGCAGAGTATCGCATCCGATGGTGTGGGATCTGCAGCAACACAGTGCACAACGCTGGGACATTGTTGGACGCTTTGATACGATGTGCAGGGAGCAGTGATCCTCGTATATGCAAGCAAATCACAACGCTCTTTGGTACATTGCTTGTTGGTGCGCAGCGAAACAAGCTAAAGTCCATAAGCTTTGAATTGGCCGTTGAAATCTTTACACACCCACCTACTACATCTGTGCGAGCAAAAGACGCAAGCGTTGCCAGGTACAAAGTAAGTGTCAACTTCTTCATGAAGGCGTCAGGCAACGACTGCAGTCACCCAGAGCATCTGTTGCGGAGTGTACGCAGCATTCAATGGTTGCGATTGAGAGTGAGGCTGGGACAGAAAGTAAAAGACAAATTCGAAAAGGACATTTGCTGCCGTGACAACGGCATGCTGGCACTGTGAGCACTGTGCCACTTTACAGTACAACGGATAACAGTGCCAGGATGGGCCTTGGACTACTGGATGGCATGAGTATACAGGTACTGCGCGTGAAAATGTTTGGACAACGTCTTTTGTTGTCTTAGGCATTAGTTATGACTCTAAGAGTCTTTCGGTCACGAAGCGTCCTGGGTATGCTTTGGTTGCAAAAAGTGACCCGCACGCACTTGAATACCTCTCAGATCTGTTTTTATGCGTTCTTGATCTAGACTCTGCATGTTGAGCCAAGTTTGATCAGTACACCATGCAGTGGGCACAGCGGGATGTGCGACCTGCCATGTATGGGTGGCGCGCAACAGCCATGCAGCAATCACCGCACCGCCATTTAGGGACCTCAAAAGACCACAACAGGACGTGTAAGGATAAAAACTGTTGCTCGGCAACTTTGCAGTTGCGTGATATTCATCCTGCTGGGGCAGCACAGGCTGTGGACCTCGCAGACTTGCTGCATACGCCACTGCCAAAGCTGATGTCAGCAGCTGCGGCCTTACGAGATCAAGCTCACAGAGCTATCACGTTCTCTCCCAAGGTGAACGAGGCTGAGATAGCTTGCAACCTCCAAACATGTGTTTTTGCACACAGCAGTAGCCCTGAACAGCAGAGCATTGCTGCAGCCTCTCCCGCGCAGATAGCCCTTATAAGTGTCTGGATTGCAGGTATTTATACCATTAACCCGGTTGTGTCGAGACTCCTGCGCCTACTGCACCTTTGCCCAGCCCCCCAAGCCTGGTCGCAGAGCCTACATGATGCTGGATGAGGTTCTAGCTGTGTGCAGGCTGGGTGCTCAGCAGGGCTGTAAGGAAGCACTGTTCACGCTAGGTAGGTAGCTGGACCCAGCGTCATGATATGCAACGGCTATAGCAGCGTATGCCACCCCACATGATCACCACCTGTACACCTTTCAGATCGTTGTGCCACCCTGCTTATGGCTGATCGGGTCAAGGTTGCACTTTGTCTCAACAGCAGTCAGCGTCTTGCTTAGGGCAGCACCATAGTATTGCTGCATCACTTGCGAACTGTCCGGCTGAAAAACCACCATCAATTGTGCATTGTTGGTTTGCACAGCCAGCTGCAACACTGACTACTGATACACAGACTGTGTCCCTCAGCTTTGTAAGCAATCGCTGCTGTTTGGTCTTGCTGCGAGTTGAGATACATGATGTCTTTGCTGACTACATGATACAATGAGTCTCGTGGCCTATCATGACCTTGGATTCCTCTGTTTGATGCCCCTACGTGCTTCAGGTGACAAGCCTGAACTGAAGTACTCCGAAGCAGCAGATGAGCTGGCAGCCATGGGCTACAGCAGCACACTGGACTATGTAGCAGCGGCAGCAGCAGCAGTCATGGCTGAGACTGGATTGCTGCCGCACATCAATGCCGGTGTCATGGGTCAGCAGGATTTGCACAGGTGATGCATTGAAGTAGTCAGGCGAGGTGCTGTTCAGTGCAGCATTCAGCTTGCCATGTATGCAGCTGAGCCCAGGTTGCAGCAGCAGCTACACAGGATTTGCAGTGTGCACTCATGTCCAGCAATAGCAGCTTGTCTACAGCCAATGGCACTCAGGTGCAGCCTCTGCAATCTCAAACCTCCAATGGGTGTGGCCTGCTCTACCGCAGTCACAGCTTGCACCACCAGCACTATCAGGAGTACATATGACCTTTGATCAGGTATCAGCCACGTCCCATGCTGCACTTGATTGTTGCTGGCTGTGTCCCACATGCTGACACTATGCCACCTCAAGCACCTTACCCAGGATTGTTGCCTGCTGCTGTTGTGCAGGTTGAAAGCTGTGTCAGCCAGTCAAGGGCTTATGCTTGAAGGGATATCACCAGCACTGACGGCTACCGGTGGTGCTCATTACAATTGTCCAGACAAGCAACCGGATGTCAGATTAGCAGTGATCGAGGCTGCAGGCCGAGTACGGGTGCCATTCACAACAGGTGGGCTGTTGGCTGCGCGGCGGCATTCGTGGACGCGAACCTCATTTATTGTTCGCCTTCTGCGGTACTTCAAACATTATCAAGGCGTATGCGCATCCTGTCGCTACGCGTGGTTGCTGTAGCACCAATCAGCCGGCAGTGGTCACCCATGTAGGTCAATGCCAAGACATTTGTACGTGCAGGGACGTTGCTGATTGCTTTGTCAAAGCAATAAATGATCCTACCAGGGGTCGAACCTGGAATCTTCGGTTCCGTAGACCGACGCCTTGTCCATTTGGCCATAGGACCTTGTCACTGCAGATGAGTGGTCGGTTACAACGGGTGGCCGCGGCCGCGGCGGCAAGGGTTTCTCAGCTGCAAAATTGAATTTTACCAGCAGCCCGTAAATCTAAA
>LWCB01008278.1:0-22153 GCA_001630525.1 Coelastrella sp. M60 | reverse complement strand
GTTCCTGACACTGATCACACAACCAGTGCATCTGGCTCAGTGCACCCAATCATTGGACCACAAGCTGCTGCAGCTGTGTGCAGCACCACCATCATTGTCCTCAAAGCATGGCAGAGCAATGGCTACTGTGTACAGTGTCCAAATCCAGGCTTGCCAGTCCCTGCAGTGCTGTCCCCAGGCGAGTAGAGGACGCAGCAGCGTCCCAGTAGTTTGTCACTTGCAGCCGTGCCTTCAGCCCCCTCAACCTCCTCAACCCCTCTATCTGCTCCGCAGCCAGACCCGGCTTACTGCTGAGAGCATCAGGAGGCGCAGGGTGGGTCCACCCCGGCTGAGATGGTAAGCTGGACAAGGTACTGTTGTTGCTGCCGCCACTCCCCAAGGCAGGATGCTGCAGCGGCTGCTGAGGTAGATTATCACTGAAGGTTGTGCTGGTGATATGCTGCTCTCTGCTGCTGCTGGCTGAGGACTGCTTGCGCTGGATGCTGCTGCTGCTCTCAAAGCCTGCAGCTGTTTTGGGTGGCAATGCAGCCGGCCCGGAAGAACCTCCAGAACCCAGCTGCTGGATAAAAGACACCTGCACCTGCTGCCTGTCACCAGACGAACCAGTGACCTGGCCTGGCTGCTGTTGCAGCGGTGTAGCTGGGCTAGCAGCTGTGCCAACACCAGCAGCAGCATTGCGGTTCGCAGCATGATGGGGTGAACCCTCTGCTCCCGACAAGCTCCCATTACTGCAGTCGCTGCGGCTGCCATTTTTACTGCGGACAGAGAGCCCTGCTACAGCAGCTGCAGCAGCAGCATGCTCAACAGCCATACTTCCAGAGCCCCGCTGCTGTACTGGTACCCTGGGACTACTACCTGCACCAGACAGCTGACGCTGTAGTGCCTGAGAGGCATCACTACCGGCACTGCTCCAGCCACCCATTGGCGACGGCCTGGCTAAACCCGCTGGGTGACCTGTCCTGCTGCCCCTATGCCCCTTGTAGCCTTCGCCCAGACTTGCCAGCAAGATCTCAGGGTGGGCTTCAGGCACATGGCGAGCCCAATCCAGGTAGCTGCCGAGGTGCTGCTTGACAAACGGCATGCCAAGGATGTCATGCACACTGGGCCGTTGTGCAGGGTCTGTCTTCAGCATGCTGCTTACAAGCTGCTTCATTTCATCACTGTAGCTGGCAGGTATTGGGGCATAGGCACCCCGCATGATCTTCAGGATGATGCCAGATATGCCACCATTGCCTACGTCGAACGCCTTGTGCAGCGTGCACAGCTCGTAGAGGATGCAGCCAAGCGCCCAAACATCACTCTTCTTGCCATAGGGTTTGTTGTCACACATCTCTGGCGACAGGTATTGGGGGGTGCCAACAATGGTGGAAGCCATGCTGGACTCTACAGAACAAAAAGGCAGCACATGATGTTATAGTTGCTAACCAGGACACATAATCAATGCAGAAACACGTTGCTGCCGCAAGGAATGTGTGCACACCCAATGCTCCTGTGATCACACCATAAATGCTGCAGTTTGCATGCAGCTGTAGTATTGATGTTCACAACTATCATGTATGGATCTACCTGCACTATTGATCTTAGCAACTCCAAAGTCACCAAGCTTCAGCAGCGGCATACCCCCGAAGCTGGCACTGCTGGTCATGAGCACGTTACTGGTCTTGAGATCACGATGAAGTACACCGGCAGCATGTACATAGTGCAGAGCCAGGCATATCTGCACACAGACAAGCATGTGACAGGGCGGACAATCAGTGTGCTTTGCTTGGGCTGCTCGTTATCAGGGTGATATATATAGTCAGCTTTGCTGTAGTCCCCGTCATCTGCAGGCTGGCAGGCATAGAGAGCACACATACAACCAGCCTTCTGCCACATCAGAACACATATGACACTGATTCCAGTGCTTGGCTGGCAGCACCTGTCCCACTGCTGGTCCGTCTGCTGACCTGCACAAACAGCGACATGATCTCATGCTCTGGCATGAGCTGACCAGCCTTTCGCTTCACAAGTCCCGCAAGATCACCAGCATTGCAGTACTCCATGACAATGTTGATGTACACGTCATCCATGAAGCAGTCATGATACCTGCAGGACAGCAGAGAATACCTGGAATCAGCCACTCTGCAACCAGCAGAGCAGCAGAGCCATGCAAGTAGATGCATGGACTTGCCGGCAAGACTTGTATGCATTGGTATCTAGTAGTGGTCAAACGTGTCCAGTGGAAGCAACCATATGCGATCAAGCATCTGGACGGGCACCGCTATCACAGCATCCAGCTGCCGCCCAGCCCATACGCTCTGTGCTGCTACTGTGTCAACGAGTATATACAATCTACTCACTTGACAATGTTGGGGTGATTGAAGTTTGCCAGCACCTGCACCTCGTCTATTGTGGCTGCTTTCTGCTTCGCTGACAAGTTGGTCGTCTTGATCTCCTTGACCACCACAACCTTACCATCTGTCAGGCGACGAGCTCTACATGACAAACAGTCAGCCCACTTGACCATGTGCCTGCTGATAAGTTGCAGTCTGTCTCTATATTTGGCCCCCCTGAGATGGTTACATGTCAGTGTCCAGCTTGCAAATCCTCATGGTTGCTTTACAGAGCTTGCTGCAACAGCCCCTCCACAACGGGTTCATAACAACTACCAATGCTGAACATATGCATACCTGCAGACTCTGCCAAAGCCTCCTGAACCAATCTCGTCCTGGATTTTGTACTCCTTGTACAGCCACTGGTGTGGTCTGGGAGTAACAGACGCAGCTGCTGGCCCCAGACAGGAGTCGTCAGACATGCTGCTGGTGTGTGATAGGCTGCTGAGAGATCGCATGTGCTTCGCTTTGCCAGTTGCTGCCCTATGGCCTGCTGGCTGCTGGTCTTGATTGGACGGGGCTGCACTGCTGCTCAGGGTATCAACATCGCCCGGCTGCACTGCTTGAGCCAGCAACTGCCAACCTGTGATAATGCAGACCACAGCGCAACGCATGCATCAGGCAGGGTAGTGGAGATCAGAGATAGACCATGCCAAAGCTCATGATGTGTGACAATCGCCACACCCACAGCAGAGCGCAAGGCTTGAAGCCATCACAATGCTTGGTAGAAGTAGCAACATGAGCAGCAGCGCATCAGCTGAGCGCTGTGTAACATGAGCAGAAACGGGTTCAATACATTATAAAATCGTGCATACACAAGGTTACAGCTGACACTACGCTTGATCATCAAATCCAACCATACACCCAATATCGGCATCATCAACAACACAGCCACATAGTAGTCGGATAAGCAGTTATATCGTATACCATATTACGTGCTGCAGCTGCGAGCCTCACCTGTCAGCGTGCCAACACTGTCCCTGCGCCCAGGGCCATCTATCTGCATGACCTCCGTCATAAGTGATAACAAAGACACATAAGAGGTATCAGCGGAAGTGTACCCAGAGGGTTAGCAGGTGTTCTCTGCAAGTTGAAGAGGAATGTCTGCAGTAATGGTGTATTGCCTTCGTATTCCATCATCACACTGAAACATCGACCAAAATCCACGTATGTGTGTCGGGACCGCGTGAACCAGGCATAGAAGTGGGAAGACGCAGTTGTTTATTCTGTCCATCCAAACCCTCTGCATTTTGTGAGTCAGACAGTCACGTTTCTCAAACTATTATCACTTCACTTATCAGATGGATGGTAACCCGCGGTATCGTGTGTGTACGAACCGTGTCCCTGCACCACCTTGGACTAGGGACAGTGTGTCCGCCAGACCGAAGCACGTAATCTCACACAGCAACTTTACTTTGTGAAGCTTGATAGATACACTATGTCTTGCGCATCAGTGGCATCACCTTGCAAGCAAGGCGTCGTTGCGGGCCTGTTTTACTGTTTTGGTCAAACCTGTACAGCCCTGAAGGACCGTCTATAGTGTAGTGATCTCTGGAGGGTGCAGGTCTCACAGCTGCTGGGTGTTCTTTGTCAACCGCTCAGCGTACTGCATGCCTGCCAAGAACCTCTCTGCTGTGGCGAGGACACAATCGCAGCAAAACTGTCCCTGCTGATTAACCAGTCCTTGCAGAACAGGTGAGGACACTTTGGCAATCCGATTTGCATTGCACCCACATAGCACATCTCGGAACTCATGTGCCGGGATAGGTATGACCAACAGCAACTTGTGCTGTGCTGCCATCAATCCCGAATGCTGCGGTCTACTGAAAGGGGTGTCTCTCTGCGTAAGGGTTGTCAAGTTGAATCCACAACACATGTGTCTGTCTGCACAGTGCTGCCATGATTATCTCGTATGAGGATTTAGAAGTCCAAGATCAGATAGGAGGTAACGAGACCCAGCATCCATCAGCAATATGACACAAGCAACAGGCATGCACTGCGCAGAGTGCCAGACCCCTGAGCTGAGGTGCATGTAGGGCAACAGGAGCTGCAATTAGGCTCGTATCTTATCAACTGTGTGCTTGACAATACCATACAGTGCAATAGATACTGTAACTCTGCTGTTATCGCAGGTGGTGGTTGGTCTATCGTGCACAGAGGTCTCTGGCGAGGCACACCAGTGGCAGTCAAGCGCTGGTTCAACCCAAACTTGCAGGACGATGTGCAGGAGGAGTTCAGGTGTGGTTGTCAGGCTATATGTGTTGGTGAACCAGCCAGGTATGCAAGCTGCAGGCTGGCTGGCAACCTTCCTCTTACCTACTCAGAAGTAATCATGAGAATACCATTTGCATGGCAACCCACCTAGGGCGTATACCACAGAATCAGATGGACACACGTGCTACTAGGTGGAGAATGAGCCTCACCATATGCTGACAATGGTCCTCAAACTGCACCTCACAATAACCTGATCGAACATGTGTTCAACCCTGCAGGCAAGAAGTGATGACAATTCAGCAGCTGCACCATCCACATGTCCTGCAATTCCTTGGCGCCTGCATGATGCCCCCTAACCTGTGCTTGGTGACAGAGTACCTGCCGTACAGCTTGCATGCAGTCCTGTATGGCCAGCAGGGGGCATCTCTGGATAGAAAGAGGTGACCTGAAGCGACTGCAGCCTCCACCGGATACACATGCTAGCTTTGAGACGCACAGTTGTCACATACAAGTTGTTTGTTGCCAATAAACGGGGGTATCTGGGTGCTGCAGCTTGCTGGAAGCAATCTGCAAGTGCAGGACTCCTGCCCAGTGGGCTGCATACCCCCATGCCAATTGCAGACAGCTCAGCAGGTGGTGTGAGATGCCATGAAAGTTGCAGGAAGTAATCTAGTACCAACCGTCATGCTTGTACCCTCCTGCCGACAGGATTCTGCAGCTGGCCACTGATATAGCGCGGGCATTTGTATATCTTCATCATGTGCAGAAACCAGCAGTCGGTGAGAGCAGTATCTAGAAATGTGCTAGTATCGTCGTCTCAAATCATAGCTTCCAAGCAATTGTCTGGTAGCACTCACAGCGACTTGCTGTGGCACCAGGCTGGTGTCTTGGTATTGACAACCATGTTGGATACTCAGTACTATCAGTTGTCAGGCTGAGCACAGGCCGTGTGATGATGGTCATCCAGGCACTAGCATCAAGAAGCAGCGGTTGTTGCATAACTAGATACCACATAGCTATGATACCACAAGTAGGCCGCCTGGAGTCCACTTTGTGCTTTATCATGCTCGCTGGTGTTATGCCGGCCCTGCATGATTAAGTGCATCATGTTGTGTCGCAGTTCATCGAGACGTGAAGCCCTCCAACTTCCTTGTTGACAGAAGCTGGAAGGTCAAGGTGGCTGACTTCGGCCTGGCTGCAAACAGCAGTAAGCAGGTGAGATAATTATGACGCTGCCTGGTGGCACAGCAGACGCTGAAACAGACGTGAGGGGCTCTACACATATACCCTTGCTATGCACAGTAACCTTGAAGCGCTGCAGGTGTTTACGTGGGACCCTTGTGAGGCTGCTCAGCAACGGTTGTGACCACTGCTCACGATGACAAATTTGCGTCAGGTACATCCCTTCCCTATTTATCACGTTGTCTGCATCACCATGTTCTTTACAACAGGCCAATGCTGGGACTCCTGCTTACATGGCTCCTGAGCTGCTGGAACCCGGGAAACCATTTAGCAGCAAGGTGGATGTGTATGCTTTTGGTGTGATGCTGAATGAGATGATCGGCAGGTGCCCACCATGGGCTGGAGCTACTGCACCGGAGGTCAAGAGACAGGTGGGGAGCAGGACTCTGACAGCAGGTGACAGCATGGAACTGCATAGAATGTCTGCGAGACAGTGCAGTGCTTCTGAAAAGGGGTATGGGGCCAATGGCATGATGGCTACTAGCCATGGTGTGGCTGCTGGGTAGTCACTACTGTATATAGTGTATACAGCAGGTGACAGCCTTGGCACTCTGAGCAAGGAGTCATGCAGAGATCTCAGCTGACAGGATACCCTCAGGGTGCACAACACAACTGCTAGCAGAGTAGTGCTCTGGATCTGGACTCTTCTTGGCGAAGCCCATGTCTCATTGCATTCCACTGCAGGTGTTGGCTGGGCGTCGTCCGTCGCTTGATCTCTCGTGCCCTCAAGTGCTGCAAGACCTGATCAACAGCTGTTGGGCACAGCAACCAGAACAGCGGCCAGACTTCATTAGTATCTTAGAGCAACTCAATGTCATTGCTAAGCAGTGACAGCCTGTGAACATGGTATTGCTAAGGGCCGTTTCCAACGGTGTGACAGCACGATGTGACAGCAAGCCTTGTCTGGCAGAGTCTCAACAAATGTTTTGACACAATTTGCAAGATTTTCATAGGGTCTGTATGATTGATGGGGCAAAGTGTCCATGTCTAGGGCATACTGGTTGCATTTTGATGACATGCATGTCATGATAGCTGATCAAGACTGGATGTAAGCAATGTTGATCAAAAGCTCCAGCCTGGATGCTACTTGTCTTCTTAGCTTGGCTTCCTTTTGTAGTCCCAGATTCTGCTGATGATGCCTCTCAAACATGGTGAATAGGTGCACTGTTGAACCAAGAACAGTGTCTCATGCTGTGTATGCCTCATGATGTGTGCACATTATGCACTATGTAACATATATATGCCGTTCACAATTTGAGCCTCAAGCCTTAGCGGCTGCAACAGCGTTAACTGCTGGTAGCATACTGGTTCAGCTGCCTTCACATCTCGGTTCCCGAAGCAAGTTGAATGCAGCTTGAGTTTAGTCTCTAGTCTATAGTTTGGGCCTAGGAAACTACATCCCAAAGTGTGGATGGTTGTGTGTTTGGCTGCTTTGAATGCTACGGATTGTGGTCGCAAGGCTGCCAATGACCTGATACGTCAGTGGCACTTGCAGCAATCTGCATCTCATCTGGCCCCTGCAGCAGCTGCGCCACCCGACCAATCTTGCATTACCCGTTTCTTTGCACCTGCTGCACTTACACATGCTCAGCAGCAACACAGACAACTTGTGCATCAATGTCAGGATCAGCAGCAGCAACAACTTAGGCAACAGCACGCTCAAGAGCGACAGCAGGCCATGATGAGATTGTTGGCTGAGGCCAAGTTGAAAGCCATTGCTAGGTTGTGGCAGTTGTTAGCTGATTTTGTCATTCTCAATTGCAATCCTGTGCCAGGGAATGGTTTCAATGATTTGCCTAACGACCATCCTTTCATATACCTATCTAACAACAAGTTGAAGTTGTCACATAGGTTGTACACTTGTGTGGTGCCCTGATCTAGATATGCTTACATACATGCTTGGCTTGCAGCAATCATTCTTGGCTTTTAAACAGGTCGCACTCTGTTGCTTGTATGCCTGTGCCTATGCAATAGTATTGCTGCTTAGTTGCAACACTTGTTGTTTTGTGGTCATGCTGCTTTGGTGTGCCTTGCATGTATCGTGTCTCAAACACAGTGGCGGTTGGTTACTTGGGTGTGGGGACTTGGAGCAGGTTCAATACCCACTGGTCACTTGTGGCTAAATGGTGGAGTGCTGGGTACTGTTTTAGCTGCGACGGCGTGTGTTGTTGGTCAACTCAGTTGACTGGGACCAGGGCAATACTCGTCACGGCGGTACTGATTGATTCAGTAGACCACCTCCCATGTAACAATCTCATCATCATCATATAATCAACTTTCGAAGTGAGGTGCATGAACGCTGTTGGTCTGTTCTGTGATAGCTTTCGTACGCTTTGCAAGGCATGAAGTTACTCACATGACTGTTAGTTCACAGCACAACCCAATACTGGTCACTTGCAATCGGCACATCCCACCATCATCGATCACGTGTTGCTGCTGATCAGCGCAAAACAACCGACAATGTCATCCAACCATCATCAATGATCCTGTAACTTTACTTGCAAGACATTCGAGTACTGAGAGCCTGCAACAGATGCCACAATCAGCCAGCAGGAAAACTCTCGCAGATCAAGTGCTCAGAAATGAAGCGGTGCCCCATGGCTGCTGCCCCCTGGGCAGCAGAAAGCTATGAAAACAACTTGAAGTTACCCATGCAACACCTTGTTAGTAAGATCTTAGTAAGATGCCTGATACAGCTGAATGATATGCACTGGGGCCGTCACCCAAAGCTGTGTCATCAACACACGGAGAAGTGCTTCTGAACCCAAGCGCTGTCCAAAGTCGACTTGAGATTACCTGGAGGAAACCTCGATGCTATGAATGATGCTACAGCACACAATGTCACAGGTGATGCGGTCAACAACATGTAACAGTAAGTGGGTGTAATCCAGAAGTAAACACTGCAATGTCAAATTAAACTGAGCAACAAACTGATGCACGCACCAGAAACTTGAACAAAAGCAACAATCAAAACAACTCGCGTTTGAGATTCTCGGCTGTGGCGGTGGCAACACAGTGCCACCGTTTGAAACCCAGATAAGATATTCCCTGCAACAGTGCTGATGAAAGCTGTGAGTGTCTGACACAAACCCTAGTCAATCACTAGTCAAAATCATGCGAGTATACAGAATAATGGCAGCAACATGCATAGTCCAGCAAGTACCCCAAAATACAGGTTTCAACTCAAAAGTATTCAAAGCTGTAGGAAGAAGAATAAGCGAATGGACATGCATGAAATTGCTTGCATATATTCAAACTGACAAGCCAACATATCTGGAGAGTCTTTGTGAGACGTGAAGATGAACAACAGTTGAACTGTCCATGTATGACTACGCCATCACTGTTATGGTTCTGCACATGCTTACTATGCGAACAGCCATACAGTACTCAACACAGCTGACCAGCCTTCATCTATGACCACAGTGTCTTATGCTATACAGTATGCAGGCACTGCCCTGAGCAGAAGGGTTCAATTTACTGCTATTGTCTGTTTGCAACAGCTGGGTTTGCAGATGTCTGCCAGTGGAGCATCCGATGTATGTCTTCTGCTGCTACATGCTCATCACTGTCTTTTTAGCAGCATCACGTTTGTGCCCTGCACCATCCAACTTTTGATGCCAGCCAGCACTATGTTTACGCCTTGCTTGATGCTTTGATATACCACACGTCGATGATACTAACACCAGCTAAAAACACCAGCAGCACCTGATAGCAAGATTACTTCAAAAACTTCAAACATTGACTACTACTGCATGCATTGGCCAAATATCAAAATTTGAACAACTTGGGAATCTGCTTGGCTGCTGTAGCCGCAACCTCCAACACTACATCACTTGCACCAGCAGCAGCGGAGCCAGCAGCAGCGAGCGCTGGATCAGTCGCTGCTTCCTTTGGAGTCAAATCAGCAGTAACATCACTTGTACCTAGAGCAGTAGTGGCCCAGGGGTTGGCATCCGCTGTAACCTGTCCTTTGAGGATTCCAACATAGCCCTTGAAGATTGCGCCAGCTAATACTCCACCACAAAGAGGGCCAAGGACAGGAACCCATGCATACCACCATTCAGAACCAACCGTTGGGTTTTTGGGAATTGGTAACAGCCAATGGGCGATGCGAGGACCCTGAAACAACAGCCACTCTGGTTTAGTGACGGCGTGCTTGCCGAATGAAGTTACGTGACTAGGAAAGCACTCATCGCACATGCAGGACATATGTTAACTGTAACACTGCCTGATTGATCAGCGACAAATATACAATGTATTTATATATGTCGGTGATTGATTGATCTTGGTATGATGTATGCGATCAAGTGCTAATCGTAATCATGATGATCAAGATATGATCATCACACCTACCAGATCTCTTGCTGGATTTCCTGCAAAGCCTGTTGGTCCAGTGGCCAAGATCATTGAGCAGATCACAAAGCCAATCAAGATCGGCAGTACAATATTGCTGTACATGCCAAACGAGGGCTGGTACAGATACTGTCCTCTGCATTCCAAGCAACAAAGCAAGCAATAAGCCATGCATCAGCACTTGCAGATACACCGCTACTGGTGATAGTGATAAAAGGTCACATATAACAGGCAGTCCTATCAATAACTGTCCGCGAAACAGCCAATGCTTGGGATACCACGCTGGGCATTCGCTGGCTAGGACGTCGCAACCTCATGCACGAACAAGTCCTTTGAGATGCAATGTATTGCATTGTTGCTATTGCTGGGAGTCCTGCTCACCTTGCTGTCATGAGGTTCACCAGGAACAAGAATATGAAAGTCATGATGAACTCATTCAGAAAGCTGATTAGCGGGTTGAAAGAGGCGGGGCGAGATACCCAGATACCCTGAGAGAACAAACGTTTGCCAAGCAGATTGTCTTGAGTCAACACTGAAGTGATGCAAACCACACTACAAGTACGGCTAGCAGATTCAGGTCAGTCTATACTTGCTAATACTGGTTCGGAAGCAATTGTATTCATCCCATCTGTACAGCATCTCATGTAATACATGACATTATGTGCATATTAAGCGATATGTACATGATATGCACATAGCTATGCGCAGGAGGAGTCTTCATCAAGAGTCTTCATGCAACACTGATGCCAGCACTGTGCGTTGACATATCATTGTTGCCAACAGCAGGACTAACGCTGGGCAGCTATCATCAGCATAGCAGTAACTTGCTTTGCTGCTACTGCTGCTGCTACATCACCAGCTTCATCGCACTGCTGCTCAACAAACCCACCAGGAAAGGATCGTCATCATCCTCAAGCTCATGGACAGGTGACACAGCCTCCTTCACAACGTCCTTGTGTAACATGCCGGCTATGGCTGTGCGCTGCACACAATTACCAACACAGCGATGAAAGTTCACTGTTACGGAACACACCTGTTGACTTCATTATGTACAGACACCAATGCAGCATAGGCATATTAAGTGCAATAGCTGCACTGCTGCAAATCAGTGGTTGAGAACTGTCCTTCCGGCCATACATGACAAGCAGGATGTCAAGTGCAATTACATGATTCTCTGAGACACAATCTGGCAAACATATTGCACTAGGACAATACTGTATAGTACTTCATGAAGTTTCAGATTGGGAGACATCTGGATCAGGACCACTCACTGTGGATCCTTTCTGTATGAAGTGTTTTTTGTTGGCTTGCAGCCCCTCTTTCATGTCTTTGAACCCAAACACCTTGGCTCCAGCTTTATAGAGCTGAGGCATGTACAACAGATAAACTGTCAAGCCGCCAAGAAACGCTCCAACCATTTCAGCTGCAACAACGGTGAAAAACTGAGAAGGACCAAGGTTTCCTGCAACAACTTGCGACAGCGCTGCTGCTGGATTAAACATGGCAGACACACTGCCAAATGCAACAATCTGCAGACAGGAAAAGACAGTATAGTACAGTTGGCACAAAGCCGGAGCATGTCTACGTCACCTGAACCACATCGAAGACTGCAGGCAAGTGTGAATCCCGAAGTGTAAACCAGACATGTGCAGTACTTTACGGTGTGATATGACATGGAGTCTGCGGGCGTGGACTCCTGTCATGACTAAGCTATGATTCTGGCAGCACACCAAGGCCGACATTTGCTTGGTTCATTGACACTGCATCATATTTGGCTAGTTCAAATTCGTCACACAAACCCGGCATAGTACCTAGCGCGATAAAAAGCTTCATGAATGTCAATATGACGAGAATTGACAGCTCCTTACCGGGAAGGCAAAAGCAAACCCAAACTGAACTGCTATAGCCAGGTAGCCCATCCCACTGCCGGCATTTGGTCTTAGCACATGGTTGGCAACACCACCAAGTGCCATGACGATCACAAACCACCTGGATGATGATCATAAGAGGGAAGTGCTCAAGATCTCAGTTTGGCACAACTTGAGTGTAAGATATTGCATGCAATAGGCTAACACCAAGTCTGTGAGAGATCGGAAGAAATTGCACTGCAAACCCGGCACAAAACCATCATCACAAAAATCATTATGCCCAGCAATTGTTTATAATTGCTTGTCAATTGTGAAATGAGCTGAGTTCACACAAGCATGAGTTGAGTGCACTGTTGCCAGGGGCGTAGCAAGGATATTGTAGCATGCACATGTAATCTGGATGCTGCGGATATGTAGCAGGCAAATAAGGCCAATGATTGTGGAGTTATTGGCCACACCTATGTGACTTACATTCCAAACATCTCGCTGTATGCCGATAGCAGGAGGGTTTATTGTCGCAGAAATGCAAGGAGCAGCAATGTAACAGCAGCAGCAGCAGCAACAGGGATAGATGACCAGCACTTGTCAACACACAAATCAGCAGGTTGCCCGTGATACATCATAGAGGTGATAACTACATTATTCAGAGGATTTCATGAAGTGCAAGTCGAATTTGATGAAAGGGCAACTGTCCTGCATACTTCAAGGATTCCTGACCCATCAGTACCGTACTGTGTGCAGAACTGCTTCCAGCAGTCTGTGACAGAGAGACAGAGCATCGAGCATGCGTGGAGATGCATCATACCTGAGAAATACATCTCTGAAGCTGTAACCGGTCGCCATGCTGATTTGTCGTCGAGCTCTGCGTCTTTGGATTGAGTGGGCTTGGTCAGAGTACCCCAGTTACTGAGCTGCCACAAGCTGCGAAAGCACACCGGTGAGCATTTCTTTGTCAAAAAAATGGTTATGAGTCGTGTACTGAAGTCTGAAAGTTGGCGGATCCCCGTGATCTTCACATACAACTTGCCGACGACAAGCACTTCCAAGTGACACAGCTGCAGAGGCCATTGGTTCTGTTGTATGATTAACAATATATGCAAGTATCATACCTTCTGGTGTTTATCGTGTGCTTCGTCCCCAGTTCGTGATGTTTGTCTTGCAAGCCACAGGACAGTACGACAGTCTCGCAGGAGTCCGAGCCAAGTCTACATGCTGCTGTCGTGATCATCCGGCTCTACTTCTCATGCGCTCACTGCAGGCTGCATCCACCTGCTCGTCAGCCAGTCCAACGAACGATGAATCACTTGTTGCTCACCGTCTATGCTACAACTGGCCCTACGTCCAAGTTTTCGTGTGATTAATGATGCAAGAAAACTGATGAACATGCTTGTTTAATCTTATATGCAGTGATCAACTACCCCCTGCTTGTTAAACGAACCACGCTTCACGGTACCCGTCCGCAGGGTGAAGACCAACGTGGCGGTACGCCTCTTGCCAGTGGTCGATATCTCCATTTTTACTCACTTTGTCATACCACATGGGTGTCTACATATTTTGAAACCAGCAACAGCTGAGAACATGTGCTTGTAATCAGCGTAACCCCTGACTTGCTTACGGTAAGCAACATTCCCTACATAAAATGTCTCGGCTGTATCAGGAATCTTGCTTGTTGCATGACTGACTTGATCATCAAGTCTGGCGCCCAGGCAAGCATACACAAGGCGCGATGTATACGTATCAGGCCACTGAAGCTTTTATGTACGCAAGAAATCATGTACCATGTCACTCAGCTTATCACACGTCAGTTGATGCCATTCAGTACCATTTGTGCAGAAGCCTTCAGGACCATTGCTCTGAATCAGACTGCAAGTTGGCCATCAATTGAGCACATGCACACATGCAGCCAGCCCCTATATTAGCTAAGAGGATGCCACCACCATGTTACGTGTTACAGAGCCGCTCTACTTTGAAAGTCTTAGAACTTGTGGCAAATCCACTCGCAAGCGACCTTCTTTCCTCCAGATCGCTCTCAACTGCCACATGGCCCATGTACATGTAAACACCCAACACCCTATAGCTAGTTGATCACCGTATTCACTTCACTGAGATAGCTTATACTCATGTTGCCAGGATATGAACAGCATCGCTTGAACAATGCTGGCCGAGTTTTTCCGGACAGGACCAGCAGCCCCTGGCATGTCATAGTGCACAGTGCAGCTCAGCGTCTATGTAAGTGTGGTTTTCCCGGGTAATTGAAACAGTAAGGGCGTGTGTTGTGAGGAAACACTGTTGTCTGAGATGGGCAACTGCAATGAAGCCGTGACCATCATAGAGTCTGCCAACGGACTACTCCAACATCGTCGGCACGGTGCCCCTCGTCACGGATAATGTTCTTCGGGGCACGGACAGACCTGCAGCTGCTGTGACCTTTCGCATTGCCACATAGTCAGAACCCTCGTATGTAGCAAGAGCCCGTACATGTACTTGTCAGTGCAGGCCAGTCGTTGCAACCATTGTGGCTATATCCCCGGTGTGGCAAGGTACACCCGCAATGCCAAAAGTCGCTGGTCGTCTACAATCCACCTGAAGTCGCATATTACCTACAGATCGACAAGAAATTATGTACAGCTCCCTGTATGGATCCTCTTCCAGCTCAATCGTCAAGCTGCCAGCCAACATGCCCATTGGGGCTGTTATTGGCAAAAGCGGGCAGAATATCAAAACGTTGGCTCAGCGCAGTGGTGCACGCCTGACGGTAACCGTTGGCAGCTCTGGCGGAGAGGTCACCATAAGTGGCTCTCCTTCCGCCATTCAGGCCGCAGAGAAACTGTTGAACCTGCAGATTCAGGCCTTTCTGGCTTCAGGTGGGCTGCTGGTTGTCAAATTCATTGTGTATGGGATGTGTTCAGTAAGGAAAGTTTTCCTAGCATGAACGTAATTGATATTACAAGTGATGAGGGACCACTGCATACCATATAAATGAGGCCATGACCTGGTCATACCTTGACTGGATTACTAGCCCAGTGCTGTGCACTAGATTGAGGTTAGCCCAATATTAATAGACAAGTGCAGTACAACCTGTACTTGATGTGCAGAGCATGCAGCACCATCATGATCCAGCTGCAACTATTGCAGCCCATGGTTTGGCTGCACAGACAGGCTGTCACTGCTGTGGCCCTGTGCCGAGCCGCTCTGCTAGTAACATGTGCACCATCACATGCTACACACAGGTGGTGCTTACCCTCACCCCCTCAGAGTCATCTACCTGCTGGGCTCTAGCTATGGCATCAATGCAAACAACAAGGTGCTGTTCAGGCGCAGACAAGGTGAAGCAACTAAGCAGGGTTGGATTCAGAGTAGCATTGTCTGCAGATCATCTGAACTAGTCTCTGAACTGGGCCTGGATTGAACTGAGCTGCTGCGGCTACCCTGCAACAAGTCCTCTGAACAGTACTATCATGACTGACCATCGGACCTTCAATTGAAGTTTCATTGAGGTCCATGCCACTAGTACCCCATGAGCTGTGGACTTGCTATTGGTTGACAATTGGATTTGCAGGCTGACTCAGCTTCTGAAATGCTTGGGATGGCTGCAGCACTTACATGACTGCTTTCACCTGTGTATATGTAGATGGGGTTGCAGATGCAGCTAATCGTCGCGAGCCTTTGTATCAACTGCAGCCAGCAAGCCCACACAGGTGCCAGTCAACAGGTCAGCACTCCCTGAGGTTGGCCAGCGGGTTGGAAGGACTTACCTCGGCTGTTGGTGGCATGCAAGTCACAGTGAGCAACTTCGGTCGTTGCTGCAGTGGATGTACTGAGAGTGATGGCGTCAATTCCACTCATTGGATCAGTCTGATGATCCACTGATGAGTATACCGAAACAGTGATGCAAGTACTACCTATCTGTCGCACAGATGGGTCCTTTGGGGCAAAATGCCTGAAATGCTGTAAATTGCCAAAGTCCATTAAAGATTGACAAAGTTTGCTATAGCATACATCTTCAAAATGTCTATGATAGGCATACTGGTGGTCTCCTGCATGTGATCAGACTCTGCAATGTTTTAGGCAACCTTATCATCACGGCATAGGTTACCTTGTATTGTGATGCATGAGGTTGTCCCTGCTGTATTGGCCCGAAACGCACCCATCCATCAAGTATCAACAAGGCACCTCACGCTGCAGGGCAAAAGCTCGGCTGTGGTGCATGACAATTGCATCAGTCTTCTACTTGAGAACGAGTCGCCAACTGCAGTGCAGCAAGTGCTGGATGCTGCGGAGAAGGCGATGAAGCACAAGCCCTCCTTTGACGTTGTGAAGTTCAGGTTGGTCAGGCGGTTGGAACATGTGCCAGTGAGTGTGTATGTACAATATTGATGTGTGCAGTCATCACTGATGAAGCCCTGAGCTGAAGACATCAGGTACCAGGGGCATACTGGACCATTGATGGAGCCTCCATCAATGAATAGTACTCATCTTAGCAGATAGCCTATCGCGACAGGTGAGCTCAGTGAGTTCTGCGGCGTCCGACGGCGGCCGTCCAGCACGTCCAGCTTTCTGCTGTTGATCATAACGTCACAGCCATGGTGAACATACGGTGATTCCGGTGCACTAGACTAACATGACTGCACTCAACACAACACCAGTTATGACTTGGTTATGATCATCATGTTTGAGAAGTATCCAGACTCTGCATTGAATGCAGGAGCACTCACACACAACAACTAGGACCCCACGTTTCAAAGTGTCTGCCATGTCAGTTGTGAAGGAGACCAGAGCCCAGCTTCTCAGAATGATGCTGCCAGCTGCAGTACAAGGGCTTGTCACCTGCATGGATTGTAACTTACTGGCAGTGAAGACAGTTGAAGTGCTCTACAACAAGTCTGAATAGATGTGAATGTTGTATTATCCATCAATGAACCGTAGCATCTCTGCTTTCAATGCAATTGTAGGTTCAATTTTGGCAAGGGTTTCTGGTATAACAGTCATTCAGGATCTCTGTCCTTGCATGAAGGTCTGACATGGAGTGTGAAGGATATGAGGGTAAGACTCTTACATGGGACAGACTGCCTGCCAGGTGTTGAACATGAACTGATGATGCTGCATTATGGTCTTGTAATTCATACAATGGCAGCTAACTAAAGTACACTACATACCATATCGCTGCTTCGGAAGAGAGAACGGACGGTAGGGAGTGTGAAGGCGTTGGGCCCCGGCTCGGAGACCGCGTCACGCACATTTCCTCCCTCAAATTACGCAGGCACCTACTGAAGCCTTACGCAGGCACCGCCTGAGGCGCCTGGCGTAGGTTCATTTATGCATAAGTACAATGAAGTACAGTCTAGTATTTCAGTGTTAGTGCTATCAACCTCTGGGGGGGGCCAGGGCTGAAAGCCTCATTGGAAACATTGAGCCGCTCCGAGTATATGTATAGTTTTTAACGCCAATGGCATGTGACCCGACTTACCGTAAGGTGGTGCATGCCTTCTTCAACATCCACCTCAGGAGAAGGAGATCCCTCATGACCTGAAATCTGTTTACTCCAATGGTGTTGCCCAGCAGCATGTTACACGACTGAAGCAGTGGCTGACTCATCAGGGGTTCAGTCAGGTTGAAGTCAAGGAGAGGGTTTCAGTGCATCTGGTGCATCAGGAGGCCAATGCAGCTTATACTCTGTCATTTGACAAGGACAGGTAGGCCTTTGGGGGTCAATGGTGTTTGTTCAAAAGGATTGGGCTTCTGAGCTGATCCCACGTGCACTGAGCACCATGTTCTCACCTGGTAGGCCTGAAACACCAAGAGCATGCGCATAATGCACTCCCAGCTAAGGATATCCTGCATTGATGCAGCGAGTTGACTGTTGATGCCAGTTTTTGATTGACCCTAATTGCAAATGGTGGCTGTTGATGCTGAGCACTTGTGTACCAGGCAGCTGCCGGTTCTGCCAGCCTGGCAATGTCAGTTCATTGTTTGTAAACCAACATGGTTTGAATGAGCGCTGTGCTACAAACAGTAGCAGACCTTGGTCACCATAGCCATATTGTGGTGTTGTCGGTGCTGTGGGTGTAATGTTGCCCGTGTTCAAAATGATGCCAATCTCAAACTGGTAGCATTTATGTGCTGTGCTGCAGGCATGTAGGTCTGAAGCTGCGCAAGATCTCAACAGGCACCATCAAGCCGTGCTTCCTGACTTTGCTGAGTGATGGGAATGAGCCTGACTGGAGAGGTAAACTGCTGGCAAAGTACTCATTGAAGCAGGTAAGTCACCGTAAGTCTGGCAGAGGGGGCACGTTCAAGGCTAGCAGGGGTGGCCACCCCCATGGTGGCCATGTTTCCAACTATGTTGAGACGTCTTGGTTGAGCAGTGAATGGATGTGGCATATGCATGTTGCTTCAGGACAAGTTGTCTTGCAACGGCCACTCTCATATGCTAGGATTGTCATGCTGTGCCACGATCAGACAGTCTAATCAACGATGATAACAGATTGTGATCATGCACTGGCCAGCTTCTGAGCGCAACATATCAGACCACAATCATGGATACTACATTAGTACAATAGTTGTTGATATAGCATGCTGAATCTCCTTTCAGTTGCGTTGACAGATTTATAGCCTGGTGCTGTATCAACACTGGCCTGCGGTTGGAGGAAGCAAGACTGTCTGTACTGAAGTCTGTTTTGCATGGTTTCTTGTTTGCAGGGCACTCCTGTGCACAGACAGCTTTCAAGCCTTGCTGGTACCGCGCGCATGTCATCAACAAGAAGCATCCATTTTCAGAACCTCAGTGCTCACGACATGACAGTTGACAAGGAGCGGCACAAGTACAAGGTTGTCTACTTTGGAAGCTTTCCAAGCACCAGCAGCATTGAATCCGATAGTCCTACCAGAGCCTCCATCGCTAGCAGCAGCAACAGCAGTAGTGATGCGCAAATCAAGCTGACGATCACTCAACTGGATGGGCCATGTGGTGGCAGTTTTGAAGTTTCTGGCACCAGCCCTCAGATCAATGAGATTCTGGTTGACAGGCTGCAAGGTGGTAGTGGTCTCAAGGCAGCAGACATTGAGACGTTGAGGAGGCTTATTCATCACATGTTGTGCTTTGCTTCTGCAGCAGTTGTTGCAATGGGCAAGTAATTGTGAGCTCCAAACATGTACATTTATGTCTCAATATTGAGATGGTCATGTGCTGGGCTACAGTGCTTGCCGTCGGGTGGTTGCCGCAGTGCTGTCATGGTCATGCGCCAACACCGGGTCCCATGACAATGGCACCTTCGTATGCCAGTCACTGACAAAGTTTGAGCCCCTGGGAAAAGGTCCCTCAGTAACAAAGCGTAATACGCTTTTGTTCTGTGTTGCATATCTGACATGCCTCGACTATGCATGCATGCCTCACATTCAATGGGCCATATATCTTGTATATAGAAGATATGATATCTTGTATGTTGCATGACTGAGTGTTCGCACATTGGCGGCAGCAGAAACTATCTTGTACAAGTCTATGCGTTCTGGGCTCTACTTGTGATTGCATACTCCTGGTTGCTTCTTAGCTATCAGATGTTGCCGTTGTATTTGTTGCAAAATATTGAAGATATATATAGAGTTAGACCTGAGCTTGGTGGATCGCTGACTTGGAGTCTGGATTGTTGATGGTACAGTGGTTGCGGAATTTGGCAATTCATGTTGATGTTCTAATCTTGATGGTTGTGTCTTGCATATGTTCAGGTTAAACCTGGGCTATGCGTCGTCTTCTGCTATATGTTTTACCCCCATGAGCCATGTGTTGGCTCCTTACGGGTGATAACCCTTAAAGTGTAAGTAGTAGTCGTAACTGGCTTGATCAATGAATGTGGTGATCTAGGGCAGATTGATCACTGTGATCTGTCCGGCGCATGCGAATAGCTGGAGCTGTTCAGCACCACAACTTCGAACGGGGCACAATGTTCAATTATTGTGGAATAAGTTATTCCACCTGTGTCATTGTATAAAGACTCATTATACAATGACATATGACATATATGTATCAGTAGGCCAGGCCAAGATGCTGTGATCACGATCTAGATCATGATCTAGTCAATGATCACATGGGCGAACCAACAGAATTTACCGACTACTATAGCTATTGTATTTACTACTGTAGCAACTACTACTAGTTATGCACCTCACTTTGAAAGTTGATTATATCTCATAACTAGGCTAGTTACTCTAGTGTGGCTATGGAAAAAGAGTAGAATACATATTGAAGGTGAACTTATTGAACAATCCATGATCGATATGCCAGAGTTGACACCAGCCCTGGCACTGTGTTACCTTCAGCATAGTATGGCAAGTGCTGGGCCAGCGACATATATGAGGGTTAGGCCGCCGGCAACACGACACAGCAAGATACACATGCATAGCACAGCTTCACTTTTCTCACAAAGCATCACTCCGCAGGCGGCCAAGGCTCCTTCAGCTGCTGCACTGTTGCCCCCTTCAACCACAGGGGCAGTTTCCTCATCAGCAGCTCGTGTACTGCATCCAGATCAACCTCCAGTCCGGCCTGAGCATGAACTAACAAGCACTCGCGACCATGACACTCTGAAGGCGTCCAGCTGGAGTAACGAGAATGAGAAGACTCCTTGTATCTGATGAAAAGCAGCAGCAGCAGCAGCAGCACCATTAGTGCTGAGATATATGAGTGTGATTTGATCTGATTCACAACCAGAGTATTGAGCTTTGCAGGATACAGTTGATGCATACAATTGAACTGGACAAACCTGGGGTCGTGGCAGTTATGTACTCACTTGCAGTATTTTGATTCCAACGGTCTCCAAGCCCAGTGATGAATGACACCCGTGCTTTGTGTCATATTGTAGTACAAGCTGCTCACATCACGCCATTCCCACTTGTACGGCAGCAGCTCAAGGACAGCAGCACCAGGCGGCAGCAACGCAGCAGTGGCTAGCAGCGGACCGTGGCGGGCGATGAGTAGTCCTGTGTCAGCTACTGTGGCCATGTGGGAGAGGAATGGAGCGCCCATGGTTAACGATACTGTGCGAACCTGTGGAATAAGAAAAATGAACAAAAGATATTTGTCAACACTACAGCACTGCTGCTGCTGCTGCTGCGCCACAGTATGCTCGCTGGTGGATGCGTTCAATTGCTTTACATGCATATGGCATGCAGCAACAGGAAAGCTTCTTCATAATAGCGAAGGTGTTAGTTATGATGACATTCATGTTGACATATACGTCCGCCTTTTCGCACCAGCCCATTGGTACCTTGAATCCAAAGGGTTTGGTAACATTCCTCAGCATGGACACCAGAGCATGATGATTAGTCACAGGAGGGTAATCCTCGGGGTACAACAGCACCGTGACAACACGAGGAGGTGAAGGCAGGGTGTCAGTTCTGCTGCTGCTGCTGCTGTCCTCTGGTCGCTGCTGCTGCTGCTGCTGCTGCTGCTGCTGCTGCTGCTGCTGCTGCTGCTTATATATCGTTGGGCCCCATAAGTGCCTGGCAAATGCTGCTTCTCTGAACTGCTGTGCTAGATCCGGCTTGTTAAATCCAACGTTAAGGGGTGATCTCCAAAACCCCTGCCATAAAGTAGCGCTGCCTGAAACCTTCCCTGCTGCTGCCGCCGCTGCTGCTGCTGGTAGTACTTGTGCCGGTGTTTCCGGTGTCTTCCTATCTGGCATCGACAGAATCGGGTATCTATCTTGAACCACTAACACATTTTCAAACACCATCCAACTATGAGCACACCAATCTGTCAGATTGGCATAACCTAACAGCTGTGGTAAGGGTTCATCCCAAGGCACAACCCCAGGCTGTAACCTTTTACCTGCTGCTGCCGCTGCTGCATGTCATGCCGCCTATGCTGTGAAGAGC
Source organism: Coelastrella sp. M60 (assembly GCA_001630525.1). Classification (NCBI taxonomy): domain Eukaryota; kingdom Viridiplantae; phylum Chlorophyta; class Chlorophyceae; order Sphaeropleales; family Scenedesmaceae; genus Coelastrella; species Coelastrella sp. M60. Next base: position 234 of record LWCB01008278.1, on the reverse strand, counting down.
TATTGCTGCAATCATGCTACCTATGCTTCTGCATACCCTGTCACTGTATTGACTGCAGACACATACAGTGGTGCTGTACTACAGGTAAACTGGTTGGGATCAGTCGCAGAAGGTTCGGAGCCTGCTACATGTCCCAGCTTCTTCTTCGGGTGGTGGCCCCTTAGGAGCAGCAGTTGCTTGTTTTATCAGCCAGCATTGCATTCACTTTGCTGCATGAGCCAAACTTTCTTTCAC